>CAJQZJ010000619.1:372722-396128 GCA_907164525.1 Lophiomys imhausi | reverse complement strand
ACACACACACACACACACACACACACACACACACACACACACACACGCCTTGTCCTCCCTCCCTCCGTGTCCTCCTCTTCTCCACTTTGGGTGTTCTAAACCAAATCAGATCAATTTTCGTTCAACCCAAATCCAAATGGAACCCCGGAGCGTTCTTTGCGCCCCACCGCGGTGCACTGAATACCTAGGGTAAGCCCCATTTGTTATTTTCTCTCCTAAAGCCTTCCCTCATCTTCCTCTCGTACTTTATTTTTCTAATCCAAGGTATATGAAGGAAGGTGGATAGCGAAAGGATGGGATAGCTTTTGCATAATCGTTCGGGTCTCATTCCTTTCAGTTTTCAGCTCCATTCCCCGCATCTTGGCTCGCGACCTGAGAATACAGGTAGGGAGGGGAGAGGTGACCGTTTATTTTTATTTCATTTTGAGCGCTGCCATAATTACTGAAGTCACCCCGTGAACCCTAAGATCTGGCTGGCAAGCCGCTGCTGAGAGTTTTTAGCAAATACCCCTGAAGCCTGAAGGCGTGCTTCAAACGCAGGCGCCGGGGACCATGGGAGCCTTCAAATAGCTGCGCTGGCGCAATGATACCTTAATGATAGATTTTCCGTTCTTATTTTTAGCTCCCATTCGCCTACACAGTTACACGGCATTTATCCGAGAACGTCACAGCGCCCGCATGCTGCACCGGCAGAGCGCGCGGGCTGCCGGGCCAGCCGGGTGCTGGAGCGGGGAGCGCGCACCGCCGTCTGCCGCAGAGGGCAGCGGCCTCGCTGGGACCGCGAGCGGAGCCCGGCGCTGACAGCTTGCAGTCAGGACAGGGGGCTGTGCAGCTCTCTGGAGAAAGAACACCATCTTTCCTCACAGAACGTCGAGAGCCCTTCCCCCCTTCCCCCTTTAGAGCACACACACATACACACACACACACACACACACACACACACACACACACACACACGCACACACGCATGCACGCACCCACCATACACCATGGTCTGTAATGCAGCTGTCCCAGTTCTGGACAGCCTTGATTTTCTCAAGAGAGAACCTAAAAAAATGATTGTGATAATTTTTTTTTACTTGTTTTCTAACTTTCTTCTTTCTCCCGCCCCATTCTTCTTTTTCCCACCTAGCCACCCCTCTTTTTTCCCTCCCACAGGATATTGTTATGTAGCCCAGGCTGGCTTAAATTCCTGATGCTCCCGCCTGACTGTCCTGAGTGGCAGGTACCTGCCTAAACTTCCCTTGTCTTCGTTGTGGAAGCAGAATTTCCAGGATTGGAATTTTTATGTAAATTCCTATTAGGAAGCCTGTTACAGAAAAGGCCAAGGAACTCCCTGGTAAGGGACACTATGCTGAGCACTTTGGCTCGGTTCAGCCACTACATCTCTATAGCCTTCAGCACAGGCTGGGTTTGGGTTCACAAGTTTAGGGATACTCTAATGGAAAGTGATGGAGGTAGGATTTGAACCAGATTGAGGCTGAGGTAGAGCAGGGTTTAGAGTTGCATGGAGGCTGGGGTTTATCGCACAAAGGATCAGGATAGTCAGGGAGACAGGATATCTCTAGGTGGGCTAGAGCCAAGGTTTGGCCTACTCTGAGGCTTATCTGGCAGACAGACAGATCAGCAGTACATGGTTCTCTCAGCTGAACCTGGGCTGCAGGTTTATGGTTAGATAATAATGTTCACAAGCAGTTCTGTCAGAGGAGCCTGGAGACTCAATAATATATATAGCAGAACGAACGATGTTGCCTTGCCCCATGAATCACCTAAGATTGCTGTGAGAGCATACATTTTCATTCAGTGGGGCCAGGCAGGGTCTGAGAACCAGTATTTCTGACAGACCTGTTGGTGATGCAGCACCACTTCTTTGCAGCCAACACATTAGATTTTAGGCACTCAAGAGGTGGGCGAGCACATGACTTATCGAATTGTTCACTCACTCACACATCTTACCCTGTTGGCTGAGCCCTGGAGACACAATGATAAGAAAAACTTAGTCCCTGATTTCTGGAGCTTGGGCTTAGTCTAGGAAACCCTTTGCTGTTTGACTCCTAGTACAGTCAGAGGAAAACCCACTTTCTCTTGGGTCTTGGGAAGTCATGCTAACCAAAGGTGTCAGTCGGAAAAAGAACTGAATCCACTTCAGAGGCTCTGAACTCCGGAATACTTTAGAGGTTTAAAGTCTGTATTCAGACTTCACTCTAGGCTGGACATGCATACCCTTCTTAGAAGCTCCTGGGAGAACCCAACAGGGAGCCAGGGCTAAGAACCACTAAAGCTTAGGCCAAGAAGATCCCTGCACTGCCCTCTACTGCCCTGGTTTTTGCTAATCCTGGAGTTCCTGGTGAGCTAGACCATGCTGGAAGTCTGCCTGTGGCTCCAAGCTGTCTGGTCTGGCATTTTGATTACTCTTATGTAAGCTATGTGAATATTGCTTTTTTTTCTCCAGTGACCATAGACAGAAACCTGAGTCTAACCTTTGGCCTCTTGGCAATCTTTTGACTAGAATCAAGCTCAATGCTCTTGGAAGCCACTTAACGATGCCGGCTAAGCAGATATCATTTATGAGGCTGGTCTCTGCTTGGTTTGTGTAAGCATCATAGAGATGGTGGGCATATGTTGTGTAGCAACTTTTTCTAAATTGAAATATTCCCTCCTAGAGGGAGGAGGAAGGCTCATAAGACCCAAGAAATTCAAGAAACTTACAAAGCAACTCTTAGTCACTGTTCTTTTTCTGTGAAGAGACACCATAATCAAGGCAACCCTTGGCATTTAAACTGGGGGCTTGCTTACAGTTTCAGAGAGTTAGTCCTTTAAGACTGTGGTGATGCACGCCTTTAATCCCAGCACTTGGGAGGCAGAGGCAGGCGAATCTCTGTGAGTTCAAGGCCAGCCTGGTCTACAAAGAGTCCAGGGCAGCCAGGGCTACACAGAAAAACCCTGTCTTGAAAGAAAAAAAAGATGGTGGTGAGGAGTGTAGTGGCTCCTGGAAGGCAGGGATGATGCTGGAGCAGTAACTGTGAGCCTTAAATTCTGATCCACAGGGAGCAGGCAGAAATGGAGGGGGAAGTGAGAGAGGGAGGGAGGGAGGGAGAGAGAGAGAGAGAGAGAGAGAGAGAGAGAGAGAGAGAGAGAGAGAGAGAGAGAGAGAGAGAGAGAGAGAGAGAGAGAGAGAGAGAGAGAGAGAGAGAGAGAGAGATTTCATTTATGGAGTCAGGGAACTTTGGACATGTGTTCTTTGTCCTTGGGGTCTCTGTCTCTAATTTTGGGCTCCATTGATCACCTAGTGTCTGGTCAAGCAAGAAGCAGGAAGCCTGCACCTTTAGTTGCTATTAGTCATGTTATTCTGTCTGCTTCTGAGACTGATGGAGGGTCTTTGCAAAATAAATAAGATCACATAGAGAACTAAGAGATAACACCATCAAATATTCTTCTTAAAAAACGTTTTTCTGTAAAATCCTTTTGCTTTTTTTTCAGAAGTAAACATAACCACCATAATGGTGTTCTGTAGTATCTGAGATTTTTATAGACTCAATCTCTTTCTTATCTCCTTCACAGTATGTGAAAATGTTTCTTCCTACCACAAATTTAATTATCTTCTTATTATGGACATGTGTTGGATTTAGTTCCTTCTTTGTGAGAGGAAATAAATCCATTTGAACACTGGTGTGTATTGCTTAATTTCCAGTGGGTTAGTTCTTAATCTTTACCTTAAACCACCAACAGAGGACGAAAGCCAGTTTCTTTATTCTGTTGGAACGATACTGATGTTGTCTAATTTCTTAAATATTTGCCAATTAAAAGGACTAAAAGTAACATCTCATACCATGTAAACTCTCATTTATTTTAATTTATTGAATTTTAATTGTACATAGTCATGGCATGCCATCTCTTTTGTTTCGTTGCTTATTTTAAACATTTTAAAGTTTGAAGGTGCGCTTATATTTTCTTGTAGATTTATCATCATTTTATAAACGTATAGCCAGTGACTCCATGGATGATGCAAATAACTTCCACAGTCTTGATGTCTTATTCATCATTGTAGTAAAATAACACAACATGCACTTTTAAAACACCCCCTGTCCTCCTTTAGGTAGGATCTCTTTACATAGCTCTCTGGCTTCTCTGATACTTGTTATGTAGAGCAGGCTGGTCTTAAATTCACAAAGATGGATTGTTTCTGCCTCCGAGTGCTGGGATTAAAGGTGAACAACACTACATCTGGTTTTTACAGCGTTCTTAAGTATTTTCATTTTATCAAACTCTAGGGAAAAATTGGCTGGAATCATATTCAAATATCATAAGATTAATTCTTTTATAACATGTTTTGTCTTCTTAAGCAGAAAAAAAGTTCATTGCTCAAATTTCTTATCCTTAATGTTTTGGTAGAATATTATACTTACCTTTATATATGCCTTGCACATTTCATTTGTAGATATTTTGTATTTAGTGGGTACTATTGGATACATGCCATTTTTAGGTTTGAACTTAACTAATTTTTGTGAGCTTGCTGTGCCGTGCAGGTTGGGCCCAAACTTGGAGATTCTCCTATCTCTGCTTTCATAGTAGTTGAGATTAAAGGCACATTTCATCACACCTGTTTTCCTAAAAGTGAACATTGTTGGCTATAAAAGGAAGTTATTGCTATTTATGTATCTATTTTTAAGCCATTACTATGAATTGAATTTTTCTGATTTTTAAAAATTTTATCACATCTGAGTTTTCTAGTTTAATAATGGAAATATCAGTGTATCTCCTAACACTTAGGAATGATAGTATCTTTCAGACAAACTCCATTTAAAGATGGAGGACTTTTATATTATTTTAATTTATTTAGTTCATCTTTCTTGAGCCAATATCGATGATGTAATTTCCAAGATCATTTGTTCATGCTTTCCAATTTATTACCAAATACTCTCATTTTACTTTTTTCTATCTGTACCATTTATTTCAATGTGCTGATTTGTCTTCATAGAATTAATCTTTTCTTACAAACATTTCAATTATTTTATGAAGATATTCAACTACTTATTGATTCTACTCTTTCCTAACTGATCAATACCAAGGTTTATTATGTTATTTTTCCTTAAAAAATTTTTACTGTTATTTTTCCTTCTACTTCATGAATGTATGGTTTATTTTATTTTCATGATTTCTTCTTTAAGAAATAATAGTGTTTAAAGGCTGGATTTTTTTTTTTTTTGTAAGAACTGTTCCTCCTCTTCACCAAGATCCAATATGATTGCTATATAAAACAGATCCTATAGAATTGCTACATAAAAGAGATCTAATGGGATTGCTATGTAAATCTCCAGTTATCTCTATAGTGAAAATGAATTTATAGTTGAAAATTATAGTCAGAAATGGATTTATCCTTTAGGTGGGTAGTTACTATATAACTGCTTCCCCTCCCCATTCTCTTTTTGAGACAGCGTCTCACTGCATGGACCTAACTAGCCTAGAACTTGCTTTGTAGACCAGGCTAGCTTTGCACTCACAGAGATCTACCAGCCTCTGCCTTCCTAGTGCTGGGTTAAGGGCATGCATCACCATGCCTGGCTGTCAAGTTGGAAATTCAAAAGCCTTTTGAATTTTCAAGCTGAGTTTTTGCTGGCTTTGTTTATCTCTGGCTCTGTTGCATTGTGCTTGGAGAATATGCTCTGCATTATCTTACACATTCTGAAATTTATGGCTGTTTTTGTTGTGTTCTGCCACTGGTCAGTTTGTGACCAATCCAGGAGTTCTGGGAAAGACACACATACGATTCACCGGGTGTGGCATTTGACACAAATCTAGTAGCACAGTTTGATACGTTACAAAACACAAGGGCAAAGCTCTAATGGTGACCTGTGGTCAGCATAGGTAGCTGGCAAATGTGAGCAGGGACAGCAGATGTGCATCGGAACCCTGAGGGAAGCTGGCTCTCATCTGAACGTGCTAGGATCCTGATCTTAGTTGCAGACCAAGAAGCAAACATGGGGTGACAAAACAGCATTGCCTTGTTCACATGTTCCCAAGCTCTGATCCCACCATATTCAAGCTTCTGATGCCTAGCTCATTACCATCTGTAGTTTACATGTCCTCTCTCAATTTAATCATTGTTGTAGTGACATTAAGATGTGATGTATCATGGGGGCTCTGCTCTTATAAGCAGATTAATGTCTTTATCACTGGGGTAATGGGTTAATGGGTTAATAATCACAGGCATGGGCTCTGGGGAAAACAATGGGTTTGCCATATGCTTCTCTGTCTCACATATGCGTTCTTGCTTCTTACCATGATATGACCAACCCAAAAGGCCTTTGCCAGATTCTGGTACTACAGTTTGCCTTTCTCAGTCTCTAGAATTATGAGTCAAAGTTCTGTTGTTTCTAAGCTACCTACACTATGATATTCTGTCATAGTAGCCAAGAGTGGACTAATTCATTCCCTTTATATCCACACTGCCCAGTGTTTTCCAATGACTTGGTCATAAGACTGCCCAGTCCATCCAAAATCCAAAGCAAAAAATTCACAGATAACTGATCCATTTCTGTAGCTCACAATAAATGAAAAAGTAAACATGTCCCCATGATCACAGTCGATTGCAATGCATTCACCAGATGGAGCAAGCTTGTGCTGGTTGTCCCCACTTGCCACTCTAGGCTTAGCCTGAGCTCTTCTCCACCCAGCTCTGTGGACCTGGTTTTTTGTCTCAGACTCTGGTCTTCCCTAGACAAAGGGCTTCCTGTTGGGTTTGGCCAAAAAGCATTTTCCTGGATAAAGTGGAGAGATAGGTTGGTGTTTCTCCTTCCTGCTTAGGCTGTTTCCCTGCACTGTCCTTAGACTCCAAGCCCTGCTCTCTACCCTATGGCTCAGGGGGAGGCGTGGTACTTCCCACAGGGCACTGGGATGGTTTTTGTGGATCCCTAGTTCTTCTAGTTCAAACCTCTTAAAATTTCCTCTCTCTCTCTCTCTTGTTTTTGTTTCTCAAGATAGGGTTTCTCTGTGTAGCCCTGTCTGCCCTGGAACTCACTCTGTAGACCAGGCTGGCCTCAAACTCAAGAGATCCATCTGCCTCTGACCCCCAAGTGCTGGGATGAAAGGCATGTGCCACCACCGCCTGGCTTTATAAACTGTCTTATATTACCCAGTGCTCTGTTTCTTGCTGTACCTTAACTCTACAGAGCTGATAAGAAATTCACAGATAATTCAGACCTAACTTTTTACCATTTCATTGAGACAGTGATACATTCAAGGTCATAGGAAGTCATGGCTAGCTTTAACTTCATCTAGTATGCTGGGGTTTCATCCGCCATTCTGGTCTCTCTATTGTTCACACTTTTGGATCAAATTCTGTTACATATACAGAGCTAGGGTTGATTTATAAGCATGGAATAATATGAAAAATAATTCCGAGATTTGCCACCCCCTTCGGTGGAATCAGGCCCAGCTAATCTGATCTTTTGAATCATTTTAGGAGAGTGGGAGGGAGGTAGGCATATGTGCACTGTTTCTCATTTAGATTCAACAGTCCTTCTTTCTTATCTGTATTTTTTACTTTTTTAAAATTAAAAGCTGACTCGTAAAAAAAAAAGAAATAATAAGACGGAGAAATGCAAAGATCTTTGAGAAAAATTTTCAGTCAAAAACTTTTGTTGGACTGGTGAGATGGCTCAGCAGGGACTTGCTGCCAAGCAGACAACCTCGAATTTGATCCCAAGAGCTCGAATGGTGAAGGAGAGAACCCACTCCCACCAATTGTCCCCTGTGTCCCCCTACCCCACATACACATACCCTTTATGTGCTAGATTCTCAAGTCCAAACAGTCTTCTCGCTGGCCTCCCTTCCCGTTGCCTGCTGTGGGTCTGGCATCTCTCCAGAGTTAAGAACAATAGCTTCTGATTATAGCCCCTGAGCTACTCTTAGAACGAAACATAAAGTCACCTGAACACTCTCCAAAGCTCATCTGTTTCCTGCTCTGCACCGTCTGTCTGTTGGATTCATGCTGAGCTGTGTGAGTTCTCCCAGGCCTGGGTAGATTCAGGCCTTTAAGTGTTTCTGCCTGGTGTTCTCTTGGCCCAGGACAACGCTCCTTCTCACCCCTTTCACATGCAGCTCATTTTGTCTCTGAATCATCTTTTTCATCTGTGTATTGCCACTTTGCTTTCATAAAACAGTCTCAGTGGTTTCTGTGGTTTGTACTGTGGCATCTTGACTATATGTGTCATGGAAGAAGTACTCTGTGGTGGCTGTTGGAGCTATCAGGACATTTGTACTTGTTTGCCCATTTGTTTCCCAAGATTTGGGAAATTTTTTTATTATTGTTTTGAGTAGATTTTTCTATGCTCTTCTTTTAATCTCAACAGCTTCTACACTTGGATTTTTTCTTTTAAAGTTTCCATTTGTTTTATTGATGATTAAATGCAGCATTTTCTCCATGTAGTCATCTTCTTCTCTATTTTCTACCATATTTTAAATTTGGTTTGTTATTTCCAGTATTTCAGCTTAAAAAAAACATATCAGTTTCCTTGTTGGACTTCTTACCCACCGCTGACTTTCTCATCTATGATGTTGGCTTTCTTCTCTAGGTCCTGAGTTGATTTCCTCAAATTTGTCACCTGCCTGTTGATTCATCTGAGATCATTGAGCACTGTTACAAGGAAACTTTTGAGTTCTTCATCTGGTCTTTGACCTATTTCGGTCCCTTAGTAGTCAAGGATCTTTTGGAGGGCTCATGGTACTTTATTTTACTATGTTGTATTCTTGGGATGCGATTTGCACATCTATTGGATAACTCTTTTAGTTTTATTGAGGGATCTTCTTAGTGAACAACCTATTCTTTCTTATTCATGGGAATGTGTGCATGCACATGTGTGTGCTTGTGCACAAATGCACCCTAGTATGCATATGTGTTTGGAAATCCAAGGTTGGCATCAGAAATCTTCCCTGATTGCTCCCTACTTTATTCACTGAGGTAAACTCTCCCAAATGAATAGTTTGCCAATATGGCTAGTCTGGCAAACAAACTTTCTCTAGGGATCCTCTGTCTTTGCCTTCTGAACCCTAGAATTATAAGTGGGCTGCCATACCCACCTGGCATTTACATGGGTCTGAACTCTGAGCCTCATGCATGTAAGTTCTTTTCCCCTTGAGGCATCTCCCCAGCCTGAGCAGCCTTTTTTTTTTTTTTTTTTGGTTTTTCGAGACAGGGTTTCTCTGTGTAACAGTACTGGCTGTCCTAGAACTTGATTTGTAGACTAGGCTAGCTTTGAACTCACAGACATCCGCCTGCCTCTGCCTCCTGAGTGCTGGGATTAAAGGCATGCACCACCATGCCCCACAAACAACCTATTCTTGAAGCATCTTAGTCCCCACTGCCACTTTTAGATGAGGTTTCTCCTTCATGTCTCCATCTGGAGAGCTGTATGGTTGAAGCAGTGTATGGCTTACTTCATTTCACAAAGTCACCCTTGCTGGGTAGATAAAAAACTGGGAGAAAAGCCAGGGCCATCTCAGGAGGATGTCCAGGGTTCCACTTGGGCAAGGAGACCAAGGTTCCATTGGTTGTATTCCCTGATAGTGAGGATTTCTGTCATTTCCTTTTCACAGGGCTCAACTCTGCAGTGAAAACAGGGGTCCTTCTTCTTCTTCCTTACCGATTAATTCACTCATTGATTCATCAAAGAATTCAACATGCAAGTGCCAACTCTCTGAGTTGCTAGTCATTATAATAGCTAATATTTATTGGATGCTTGCCTTGCATCGGTTTTCCTACTGTATGTTTTTAAAAGGCTAAGGATCATTATATCTCCACAACTATCTCAGTGAACCAAAATCAAGAAATGGAAAAGGTAATTCCCAGATCTAAGTTGAGGGCCTTCTTTTAACTCTCCTGAGTGACAGATGATGTACTCCCATCTTCCAGCATAAGAACTGGATAGCAGGGAAGATGTGCCGATATACCTAACATCTAAAAATAATGGTGAGGATCTGAGGAAAGGGCTAACATATTTACTTATCTTTCTTTAAGTATGATGACGATAATGATGATTGTGCTGTGTTTTGGGTGTGTGCCTGTGTATGGGTTGTGAACTTCCATGTGGGTTCTGGGAGTCCAACTTGGGTCCTTTGTTAGAGCAAAATGTGCTTGTAATCACTAAGCTATCTCTTTAGCACTAGATCTTTGCATTTTAGGTATGATTTAAAATAGGTGCTGTTTATCAAGCTGAGGATATACCTCTGAATTTTTAGTTTCTGGGAAGATCTTTTTCCTCAAAATGATCAGTGCTGAATTTCATCAAATGCCTTTTCTGTATTTTGTTATTAAAATTTTAATTTTCCTACCTTATTAATATGGTGGGTTATAAATATGTCAGATCATTAATATGATTCATAAACTTTTGACACTGAGCCAACATCAAAAGTTTGCAAAGAAAAACCCTAAGAAACTCTATTTAGTAAATGACTGAATGAAGCAATTAAGTCTCATTAAGTGGTAGATTTAATTGTAAATAACCAATAATCCAATCAACATGGATGGGATAAAAACAAGCCATTGTGAGCAGGGCATGGTGGCAAAAGCCCTTAATCCCAGCACCTGGGAAGCAGAGGCAGGTGGATCTCTGTGAGTTAGGGGCCAGCCTGGTGCATAAAGTTAGTCCAGGACAGCCAGGACTCTGTTAAACACAGAAACCTTGTCTTGAAAAACAAAAACAAAAACAAACAAACAAATAAACACCATGCCATTGAATAAATCCTATGCTCCAAAAAAATACTTGCTTCTGTAGCACCTTGGGAATCTAAGCTTCTTTATCTCCTGAATACTTTTCCAATCTTGTCATGCGCCCTTTGGAGATGCAGCTGTGTCAGGGCGAAGCTTTGTGTTATTAAAAGAACTTTCCTTCTTTGAATAATTGTAAAAATTCTTCACTAATAATGTCATAATTAAGAAAAGTATTATAGAAGACAGAAATAAAAGAATGGGGCACATACTAAAAAGAAAAAAAAATCTCAGAAACTCCATGTACTGCTATGTATACTTGCTGAACTTGATGTATTAGTGTTTTATTGAAGATTTTAAAATCTGTACTCATGAACCATATGGTTTATAGCTTTTTGTTTTTGAACTCCATTTGTCTGAATTTGCTATCCTGGTAATGTTGGTATCAGGAAATGGGGTGAGGAGTGTGTCCTAATCTGTTTTCTAGAATAGACTGTGTAGAACAAATGTTAATTATTCTTTAAACAATTAACATGGAATTGGAAGCCCTACTAGCTCATAAAGGAAGAAAGGAAAAATGAATATACAGGCCAGGAAGGAGGAAATAAAACTACCTATTTTCAGGTCACATGATAATCTATGTAGAAACATTCCAAGGAATCTACAAAGGAAAAACAAAACAAACAAACAACAACAACAACAAAAACAGAGGCAGCAAGGAGAAAAGCCAAAGTACAAACACAAAAATCAATGTTACTTTTTATAGTACCAACAAACACACTGAAACCAAAATTAAAAACACAAGAACTTGGGGAAACAGCTCATTTGTTAAAGTGTCTGCTCCGCAAGTGTAAGGACCTGGGTTTCATTCCCACCACCCATATAAAAGACTGTGTGACAGTGCACCCCTGCAATCCCAGTACTGGGGAGGTATGGACAAACCAATCTTTGGGGCTTGCTTGCCAGGCAGTCTAGGTGAGCCAGTGAGCCCTAGGTTTAGTGAGAGGCCCTGTCTCAAAAAATAAAGTGGAGAGTGACTGAAGGAGACAGTTCCCATCAACCTCTGGCCTCCAAACACACTCGATATGCACATTCAAACACACACAAATGCTTACACTCACCAATTCAATATTATTTATAATTGCTCAAAAAATGAAATTCTAACCAGGCATGGTGGCTCATGCCTTTAATTCCAGCACTCAGGAGGCAGAGGCAGGTGGATCTCTGTGAGTTTGAGGCCAGTCTGGTTTACAAAGAGAGTTCCAGGACAGTCAGGGGGTTGTTACACAGAGAAACCCTATCTTGAACACCATCCCCAACACCCCCAAAAAGAAATTCTTAGATAAAACTGCAACAAAATACACAAAAGACCCAAGCACTCCAAGTATAGAACCTGACAGATAAAGTAAAATACCTAAATAAATGAAGACTTACTGTGTTCCTTGGTTTCAAATCCCAACCGACTTAAGCTGTCAGTTCTTCACACAGTTTAAAGCAATTCCCATTAAAGTTGCAACAGCTTTTTTTTTTTTTTGTAGCATAGAGGAGAGAATTCTAAGATATGTACCTAGAATAGCTGAAGGAATTAAAATAACCAAAAGAATAAAGGTATCAGAAATCTCCCCGGGTATTACCTAGCTGTGTGTTATTGGCAGGCGGATCCATAGAGCTGCTGAAGAAAGACCCTGGGAACAGATCCAAACAGATGTAAGAAAAATTTAATAGGATGGCAGTTGTTTCAATGAATGAGCTAGAGTGATTAGATCTCCATGAGCAATTATATAAGTCTGTGGTTAAACCTCCCTGCATGCAAAAATCAACCTAGAATGGATCCCAGATACAAGTGCAGTGTGAAAACTATAAAACAGAGAATCAAATCATTGAGACATAGGCCTGAAGAGAAAGTACATATAATAACAGAAAGATAAGATCATCTACTAAAGAAAAAATCAATATATTAGACTTAATTGAGATAAAAAATGACCTTGTCAAGAAGACAAAGGGATAGCTACATAGTGGGGGAAATATTTGTAAGCTCCATCTCTTGGATCTGTATCTTGAATGTTACATTATGTTTATAGATATTTAAGTGTGTGTATATATGTCATTCAAGACTCAGCAGGAAAATAGTCCAATTAGAAACTAGAAAAGACCAGGATGTATGGATATGCCAAATGAGTGTAAGAAAAGATTGTTCAAAGTCCCCTGCTGTTAAGAAAATGAAAATTAAGGCCATGAAGAGCCATCACTTCCTACCTGCAGCAGAGAGAGGAAAAGAGAGACAAAGTTAGTTCAGGTGAGGATGCAGAAGCTGAAGCTCTTACCCAGCACTGGTAGGCATGTAAAATTGTACAGCTGCTCTGGGAGAGCTTGGCAGTTTCTTCTACAGCTGAGCACGTGCTCACTCTGAGACCCCTCTAAATCACACTTCTAGGCCCTTGCCCAGAGAAATGAAAATTTATGTCCATACAAATTTGTAAGAAGTGCCAATAACAGCTTTATCACAGTAGTCAAAAGTTGCAAAGAATTTGAATTATCTTCCAGCAGGTGAATGGCCATACTCTGTGTGGTACATCTGTACACTGAAAAACACAGCTGACCCCATGAAGCTTCTCGGATGCTATGCTGTGCAATAGAAACCAGTCTCCAGGGGCTAAATACAGCACGATTCCATTCGTAGAATGCTGTGTTTCCTATTAGTTTAAGCTTCCTCCAGCCCATTGCAGAGCTCCTGCCCATCTAGGGCAAGCCAGATCAGTGCCTAGTGCCTTCATGTTAGCCAGTAACAGCCTGGTGCTGCGCCTGGTGGCATAGGCCTGCAGCCTGTATTCCTAGTACTTGGGAGGTAGAGGCAGGAGGATCAGAAGTTAGAAGCCAGTGCTAGCTACCCAGTGAGTATGAAGTCAGGCTAGGTTATAAGAGACCCTGTGTAAACAAAACACAGGGTCTCTTATTAAAAAAGCTAGGTTCTCTCTTTCCCTCACTGGATGCAGTGCCCTCCCGGGGCTCCTCAGGGAGGAAAGGTAAGGATCATTTTGCTTTCTTCAGCAGTTCCTTTCAGAGGCCTGAGGTACAATGAAGCCACATTCAAATTTGTCCCTGTAGCGCCTGCACTGCACTATTGTTTAGAGGAACAGGCAGACAGACTCCTGGCATTCACCATACCTGGTGAGCCAGGCCATATTAGCAGTGCCCCTGAACATAAACAAGGAATGCACCCCTCAGGAGCTACCCAGGCTTGAGCATAGGCCCCACAGGCCTTGCCGCAGTGGTGCCCTGACCTCTTGGTTGCGGCAGCTCTTTACATAACAGAGCGCTACGTGCTCTGTGGGGCAGCTGGCTCCGAGGGATTTCTCATTTTCAGATATTTATGCCTTAAACCGAAAACCAAATACTGCTGGGTTTCGTCTCCTGTCTCCTCACGGCATCATTAGTAGCTTTCAGGAGCTGCGCTCTGTAAGTGAATCTGCCAGCTTGTCACTGGTGAGTTTTAAGTTCCCCATGACACTTGAAGAAATGCCCAGAATAGCTCTAGACAACCATCCAAGCAGAGCTGGGGAGACAGCGGCTCAGAAGCCTGCATTTATGGAGCGCAGTGGGGAGCTCATCCAGAAACCCCACAACGGTGTGCATCCTGCACTAAAGAGTTGAGGACACGGGGTTGCCCCCAGCCCCTTACTCAGAGCTCCTAGGGGAGGCTAGAGCAGGCTGGCGTCCTGCTACGCAGAGGGAGGGACCGGATTCACAATGTAAATTCATTTCCATATGGAATATTCACACCCTGCCAAGGTCAAGGGAAGTAGGTGGAACTCAGGTAAGAGCGGCTTAAGAGAAGCTATTCAAAGGGCAGCAGTGAATATGAGGAGAGAATAATCACACGTTTTTATTCAACTGGTAACCCATAGGCCTTTGGGTTAGGGATGGCGCAGATATAAAGGTTAAGGAAGAGGGACCATTGCTTTCAGATGGACTACATTCTACAGAAGCAGCAGACCCTTACACAATCAGAGTGTTTACACGTGCAGCGCCACTATGGGCAGTTGCTCAGATATTTCATTGCATAAGAGTGCTGAGCTTAAGAGGCAAGTGGGGATGAAGTTGGTCACGTTGTTACTGCCACGGTGTTGGATCCTCGAGAGGAAGGCACAGCTTTTCTAGAGGGGAAAACTTGTGTGGACACAAGCCCCCGGTGTAACATTTGTCCAGCATTATTTTCTACAGATTCTGCCAGATACTAACCACAGGTGGCTAACCTGATGTGAGCACCTCCCTGAAATCTCGATGCTTTCATCCCTGAAATATACACAAAGGTCTTTGCTTTTGCGACTGGGGAGCTGGCTTATTCAGTAAAGTGCTCACCTTGCAAGCCTGCAGACCAGAGTTCAGTGCCTAGGACCCAGGCATGAGAGCTAGGAGACAGAGTCAGGAGGATTCCTGGGGCTCACTACACAGCGGTGTACATATTTAGTGAACTTCAGGCCAATGGAGGAGACAACAGAAAGACAAAACACCAATGTGGGTGGTCTTTGCGGATGTATACCTAGGATCATCTCTGGTGTCCATATACATGCATAAACCCATCTTTGCACTGGATACAGATATGACTACTAATTCCCACGTGAACACACATACACACACAAAGAGAGAGAGAGAGATAGATACAGAGACAGAGAGAGACAAAGAGAGACAGAGATACAGAGAGAGAGACAAAGAGAGACAGAGATCACTGCTTCACAAACAGCTCTGAGCAGTAACAGTCTTGTGCATTAGGCCAACAACTATAGGACCCTAGAGAACAATAACCCTTGAGTGTGGTGGTCCAGCCTATCATCTCAGCACTCTAGAAGTTGAGGCAGGAGGATTCCCAATTGCAAGCCAGGCTGGGCAAGATAGTAAAGATAACATCTCGAAGATAAAAATGGAATTAAACAGTAGCTTCTAAGGTGCTGAACAAAAGAGGTTGGGTACACCACACACACAGAGAGAGATGCTTCGCAGCATGGCAAAGGGGACATACTACCTACCCCTCAGGGGGTTAAAATGCCACCTTCTGCCACACATCTGGACGAAGGGCCCTGACATTCAGCTTCTGAGACTCCTTGCTTTACTAGAAAGAATCCGCAGGGCACTCACCACCGCACTGTCTTACCAATCCAGGCAGCTGGAGCGGGATTGCTATTTCAGTTGCTGACGGTGTGAAACCAATGCTCGTTGCATGCTGTCAAATTGGACAAAAAGGACAGTACTCTGAGCTTAGCAGGACTCTCTTATCTTTTTTGAGGGCCACAAAAAAAAAAAATTAAAAACAAATCCTGCAGGCTGGATCTGCATACCCATGGCCTAGCCATCGGGACTGTAGCCCAGGGAATCTCAGAAAGGCTGATGATGACAAGTGAGAAATCGGGAATGGGTGGGAGGAATAAGCCAGCGTTGCATGTACTGTAGTCTCTAGGGAGTATCCCATTGGGTTTTCCTAAGGCCATGGGAATTGCTGCCGCCATTCCACAGGGAGAGAAGCCTAGTCTCAGATAAGGCAACAGCAAGTTATTAGGTGGTGTGCAGTGAGGAAGGGTAATGCCAGGCCCAGAGGCCAGGCTTGGCCTCATAAGCCATGCCATTGCTCCAGAGACATTGTGAGCCTGCGTCTGCCTTGCAGTGCAGCAATGTGTAGCACATTTAACCTGGCCTGGCCTTCTCCCTTTTTTTACTTGCTATAATTTTCATTTGTGGTGTGGAGATCCAAATGCCAGTGGAGACTCTGGCCATCCTTGATGAGTTGAGCCCCCTCGCTGACCTTCTCAGAAAGTAATTTCCTTGCATTTCTCTCATGAAGACCACCTGTGAGGAGAAGATTCTGCTGTGTTCTCAGTCAGCGTCAGCAAGGACTGAATGAAAGTGCAAGGAAATTCCATACAGAGTTCTCTGTTCCTATTAGCATTTCTGCACACCTGGTTTGAGGGCTGTTGGCTCGAGAATTCAGGGAGATGGCAGGCTCTACCAGATACTGTGCATCCTGTCAGCTTAATGAAGAGAACTTTGGGGCTAAGGGGCTATAGTGTTCAGATGCTTAGGATCCCTGAGGTCAAAGATTGGGCACTGGCTTGGAGTGTTGGCTGGGTGTCTCAGTTCATCTTTGAGGGATGGAGGCTGGTAGAAACTCCACTGTCCCAGACCTGAATTGGTCTGGAAGATGCACTATAACTTGGCTTAATCTGCTGAGGGCTGCATAAGTAGTCTGATATGGCTTTTGTTGTATATCTTGTTAAGGCAGGTTGCTTAAGACTGTGGAAAGCAGTCTCTATAGACAGCAAGGAGTATTTTTAGAGCAAATGATTGTTTAACCTTACTCCCTCCCTGTCACAGGACCTTTGCCTTTGTTCCATGCATAGTTTCCTTTGTCTTCCCCATTGTAACTAACTCCTTTGTGTCCTGTAGGCCTCAGCCTCTGTGGAACCTTCTTAGTCCATTCTTTTGATAGATCTATCTGCCTGCTTCCCTTATTCTTTCCCATATTTGTTACTTTTATTATATATATTAGAATTTAAAATAACTTTATTGCTTTCTTATACTAGTCGGGGTTTTCTGAGGGAACAGAACTGATAGAACATATACATGTATGAGATTTGTTAGATTAGTTTCCAGGATGCTATCCAGCAATCCAGCAATGGCTGACTTACACTAGAGAGGCCAAGAATCCAGTAGTTGTTCAGTCTATGAGGGTGGATGTCTCAACAGCCCAGTGTGGTGCTGAAGGCTTGGAGGATTCCTGGAGATCTGCTGGTTTTCAGTCTGTTGGAATCCTGAAGAAGTAGGGTCTAGTGTTGGTGAAGGAATACTGCAGCAATGGGATAGATGGACTTACCAGTGAGAGTGAGTACAAGCAAGCAAAAAGCAAGGTTTCTCTCTTCCATGTCCCTTTATCTAGGCTGTCACTGGAAGGTGCCACCACATTTAGGGTGGGTCTTTCTGCTTCAAATTATATGAGCAAGAAAATCCCTCACAGGAATGCTCAGCAGATTGTGTTTTAGTTGATTTCAGACATGATTGAAAAACAAGACTAGCTATCACACTTGCCTTTTGTATATGTGTTTGATATGTGAGCACATGTGTATGGTGGTCATGTGAGCCCGTGTGTATGGAGAGGCCAGAGGAAGACATGCAGTGTCCTGTTCTCTCTCTCTCTCTGCTTTATTCTCTTGAGAGATAGTTTTTTACTGAACCTGGCACCAACGTAGCAACCAGTCAGCCCCAGTGGTCTGGTCTCTGTCCCTGACAGCACTTGGGTTGTGGGTGTGTATGACCATGCTTGGTTTTGTATGTGAGTGCCAAAGGGACTCATACTCTGGTCCCCATGCTTGCACAGCATGCATTCTCACCATTGAGTCATTATTTCTAGCTCTGTTTGCATGCATGCATACATACATACATGCAGATACATGCACATATACACATATTTAAAACTATCTTCTCTACTTAAATATAAACTCTAAGAAGACCAGAATCATCTTTATATGGTCACCAGGAGTAGGTGGGCATTTATACTGGTAGGATATTTGGCTGATGAGCAAACAAATTATATAATAAGCTAATGCTGTCTTTCTAATTGAGATGCCTAAGACTCTGCAATAGCATCTTAAAGCATTTTTAAAAATTAAAACGTGTGTGTGTGTGTGTGTGTGTGTGTGTGTGTGTGTGTGTGTATACTCAAGCACTTGAGAGACTCAACTCTTTACTTTCACCATGGGGATCAAACTCTGGCTTGGTGACAAGCACCTATTGGCCCATCTCACAGGCCCCACAGTTTCATCTGTGAAAGTAGCCTGGGATTGCACAGCTACATCTTTTGAGGCAATCTGAGCCCATTGCTGCATTGGTGAGGTAGCTCATACTGCCTAGGTGCTTAACTGTGTGATGCTGTGTGCCAACTGGCTGACTCCCCACTGGGCAACCCACGTTTCCCCAAGTGTCAATGGAACATCATCGACACTACCACATAATGGGAAGACTCAAACCCTCCGTTGTGATTTACCCACATGCAGCACACTCTGCAGGCCAGACACACAATCTCTGTATTTCCTGTGAGACAGAACAATCTAAACAAGTCAACTTGACTGGGATGAACAGAATTTGCTTCACATTAGGACTGGGATTTAGGTCCTGGTAGCCTTGGGGCTTGGGCCTGCCAGGAAAGTGGTGTGGTAGGTGGGATTCTGTTCTAAGTGGCCAAGGCCTATAGGTGGACCTGCAAGGGACTTTCACATGACTTGGAAAAAAGTGCCTTTGGGTATGTGTGGCACTGTGCATGAACAAACAGATTGACAAGTGGGGAATTGGCTGGATTTCAGTTCCTTCCTATCCTTTTGGCTGAATGCCTGTGTGGTAAACAGCCCAAACCACTGTACATGATGGCCCTCAGTGGAAAACATCTTTAAGACTGGGGCCCTTTCTCCTTATCTTGATAATTGGACCCTGTACTGGTTAGTTTTTGTCAACTTGATACAAACTGGGGTCATTTGGGGAGATGGAACCTATTGAGGAATTTCATACATCAGCACGGCCTGTGGGGCATTTTCTTGATTAATGATTGGCATGGAAAAGTCCACCTCATTATAAGCAGAACCACCCCTGGGAAGAAGGATCTGGCCTGTATATGAGAAAGTCATGGGAAATAAGCCAGTAAATAGCATTCCCCCATGGCCTTACTCATGTTCCTGCTTCTCCTCCTGGTTGAGTTCCTACCCTGACTTCCCTTGGTGGTAGGCTGTTACCTTCAAGTGTGTGCCAAGTAAACCCTCTCCTCACCTAAGTTTTGTTTTTTGTTTTTGGTCAGATTTTATCATAGCAATAGAAACCAAACTAAGATAGACCTTCTCTGTGGGGCCTTCCTATAGCCCATCATTACTGCTCTCAGCCATGGAAGTGCCAGTAGAACTTGACTGTAAGGGCTAAGGAGCTTGAGAGAAAAGCTACATCCACCTGGTGACTGATGTGCCAGCTAGCAGTACACTTGGTGACACTTGGTGAAGAATGATGAGTGTAACTTAATCCCTCCAGTCACATTTAGGATGTAGGCCAGAGGAGAGACTCCTGGGATATATCGAGTACCATTGTACTTCCAGACTTATGGATGGGGGCGTGTGTGAAGATAAGTAGAGACCCCAGGATACAGGAGCATCAACCTCAGGAGTAGGGAAGGGAGGGAGCTTGTTTGGAGGGGGTGGGAACTGAGTGGCCTGCTGTTGCAGGCTGGGGAGGGAAGCTGTGAGGTGGATGGCTCCAGGCAGGGAAGACTAAAAGGAGAGAAGCAGAGAGGAGGTCTGGACTGGGATGTCAACCGAGGAGCTGGTTACAGAGGTCTGTGAGAAAGGCTTCTCAACAGTGAACCAACTGTCCCATCAGGAGCTGGCTCTGGCCTTAAGCAAAAAAGATGGGCTTGATGGCTGAGCAGTCTGGCCCAAGCCCCAGAGGGACAGGTGGCAGTGAGGTCTGCTTTGTGGGAGGGAGGCTGCGAGGATTCTGGAGCCTGCACAGCCTGTTTCTAACACTCAGCCCACACAGCACCAGGAACACGCTTGTACACGCGCAGCCTTGCCACTTGCAGTGTGTCCTCTGTAGACAGTGCTGCATAGCTCTCTGCACACGCAATAAGGAAAGGCCTGGCTCTTATTTGGAGAGATGTAGGGGAATATTTGAGGTTCACCTGCCTCCTGCTGTCTCTACCCAAACCTCTTCAAAGCTCTCTGTGCCCACTGTTCCACTAGGTGGTCAGGATAGCCATGGATCCTGACTGGCTCTTGGTGTCTCTCCAGTATGCAGTTTCTCTAGCAGGGCACAGGGCTGATTCCAAGGGTGGAACCCATCGGCTTTTAAGGTCTGGACTCAGAAAACCTAGAAGAGTGCTTTGATTATCTAGGTCCATACAAAACTCACAACCTGGCAAGTTCAAGGCTAGCTCGGAATCAAGGAAAGGAGGCACCTACCACTAGGTCACCATTGTTTGCAGGAGCTTATGAGACTTTTAGGATGTGGGGTCTTCCTGGAGGGAGTATGTCACTGAGGGTGGGCTTTGAGAATTTATAGCCTTGTCCCATTTCCAGTTCACTTTCTCTGCCTTCTCTGTGTGGTTGAAGATGTAATCTTTCAACTTCCTTCTCTCCCTGCTGGCTGCCACACCTACCCTGTCATTATAGACTCTCCTTCTGGAATCATAACCCAAAATAATCTCCTTCTCTAAGTCACTTTTGGTCACAGTGTTTTGTCCCAGCAACAAAAAGTAACTATTACAGTTGGTGGTGATTTTATTTGGAAACAAGGGCTCCACAGAACTGGGAATGTGCAGAATTGGGGCTCAAGACCAATCCCCTCTCCTTTAAGATCAAAGTGGCACAAAACCTTCCACATCTTACCCTGGGTAGCCTCAGAAGCATGAGACCAGCCTGAGTACAAGTAGGTTACTGGGAAGGTAATTTTTCTCTCTGTTTGGAACCTTTACTGTCCCTGGCTTTCTCTCCCAATAGTGTTTCTGGCTGCAAAGGGCTGTGGTTAAAACTTGTGGTGGTATTACCAGTATTTGAGAGGTGAAGGTAAGAGGATCACAAATTCCAGTCTAGGCTGGGCTGCAGAGCAGGACCTAGTCTCAAAAAACAGCTCTCATCTTTTGCATGTGTGCATATGTGCACACATCCTTCCTTCCACATTTGTGGTAGACATTACTTTGGTAGTTGCAAAGAACCATATGGCCTAGTCTTCATTTCCTGTGTAGGCTTCTTCCATACTGACTATAGAATGGCCCCACATTTACTCAAGTACAGAGGCCATTAAAAAAAAAAAACAGGCAGGCAGAGATTTAATCAGTTCTTGCAAGTGTCTTCTTTCTCTTGTAGCCCAAATGTCACATTATCAGGAAGTCCAGGGCATCCCAATGTGGTTTTAAAAAGTATCCAGAAAGTTTACAAGAAATCCCAGGAACAGGACAGCTCAAAGTCTCTCTGCAACTAGTGTGATCTATCTCATCTGGGGATGTCACTAATGATCTTGCCTAGAATAAGTTTTGAAAGACTCAGATGCAGCTGAAATCCCAAGGCCATGCAGCAACAGCAGCAGCAAAAGGAGGAGGAGGATTAGGAGGGGGAGAAGGTAGGAAACAGTGCTAGAGAGAAACCATTTGTGAGGTCCCTTCATAAGTTCCTTTTCTATGTGTGGGCAAAAGTCATTACTGAATGACAGTGTCATGCCTAGGCCATGGGTTTTGTACCAGACACTGTATATATAAGAAAAATACACAGGAAAAAAGAACTTAATTCCCATAAAATAATTGAAATCACTAAAACTTCTCCTCATTCAAATCAAGATCACCAAGTAAATAAATCCCTAAGTTAATGAATATTCCTGATTCAAATTTCATTAATAAAGCTTAATTTTTTCCCAATTTTACAGATTAATTTCTCTAGTTATGCTATTTATTTCCACACCGCACCTTTTCTGCTTGAATCATAAAATAATTGTCAATTTCAAAAGTTACATGGTGAATATTCATCCTTCCCCCAACTATTGTGGGTAGGAGATTTTCTCTTGATTTAGAGGGTAAATATTAAAATTTCAATATGGAGTACACATAACAGAAAAATAATAGAAAAGTATTATGGTACTATGCCTTGCTAATGCGCCTTTAGCCCTCTCCTTTCCTCATCACTTTCCTGCAACACTGCTCTAACACATCTAATGAATTCTGCTTAGTGTGTGTGTGTGTGTGTGTGTGTGTGTTTGCAGTTCCTCTTCTTTTTTTCCCCAACATTTAGTTATTTCTTCAAGTTTTATCTTAATCACATTCCCCTCCCTATTCCCTCTCATGATCCTACCATTCCACTCTCTTCCCCCTCACCTTCCTATCTGAAAATTTAAGGTGTATTTTTCCTCCAACAGTTCCCCCTTTTAGTCCAGTAAAAGGCCCATTTTCTTTTCTTTCTTTATTACATTTTTAATTTTTTAAAATGTTTATTACTTCAGGTTACATCTCCATCACAGTGTCCTCTTTCCACCCCTCCCAGTCCCACCCTCCCACCCTCTACCCCCTATCCCTTCCAACCCACTCCTCTGGAGTGGAGTGTCCCTACATATCGTCCCCTGCCCCAATTCAGCAGTCATATGAGGGCCAAGAGCCTCCTCATACACTGGGGGGCCTTCAAGGCAGCACCACTAGGGAAAGTGTCTCATGGACAGGTAAAAAAAGTCTATGTGCATGTTCCCTTTGGTACATTGGCTGTAGTATAGTTATCCTGTACTATATGGCTAAAATCTGATTATAAGTGAATAGATGCCATGTGCATCCTTCTGAATCTAGGTTAGCTCACTCAGGATGAGCTTCTCTAGTTCCATCCATTTGGCTGCAAATTGCATGATTCTTTGTTTCTGATGGCTGAGTAGTATTCCATTGTGTAGATGTACCACAGTTTTTTAATCCATTCATTGGTTAAGGGTCATCTGGGTTGTTTCCAGTTTCTTGCTATTATAAATAAGGCTGCTATGAACATAGATGAGGATATGTCCTTGTGGCTTGGTGAAGAATCATTTGGATGTATACCCAAAAGTGTTATGACTGGGTCTTGAGGTAGAGCTATTCCAAGTTTTCTAAGATATCGCCAGACTGATTTCCATAGTGGTTGTACAAGCTTGCACTCCCACCAGCAATGGAGGAGTATTCC
>CAJQZJ010000619.1:359170-372712 GCA_907164525.1 Lophiomys imhausi | reverse complement strand
ACTCTGAAATCACAGACATCAAAAGCAAAAGTAGGCAAATGGGATGGATTGCATTTCTGAACAGGAAAGGAAGTAACTACTAATGAGAAGACATACGCATGGGTTGGGAGGAAATATTTACAAACCATAACGTTTTTATTTTATTTTATTTTTTACAATTATCTTTTTAAATTTTTTATGTTTATTTATTACTTCAGGTTACATCTCCATCACAGTGTCCTCTTTCCACCCCTCCCAGCTCCTCCCTCCCACCCTCTACCCTCTATCCCTTCCATCTCACTCCTCTGGAGTGGAGTGTCCCGACATAACAGTCCCCCGCCCCAGTTCAGCAGGCATATGAGGGCCAAGAGCCTCCTCATACACTGGGGGCCTACAAGGCAGCAACACTAGGGCAAAGTGTCTCATGGACAGGTAAAAAAAAAGTCTATGTTCATGTTCCCTTTGGTGCATTGGCTGTAGTATAGTTATCCTGTACTATATGGCTAAAATCTGATTATAAGTGAATAGATGCCATGTGCATCCTTCTGAATCTAGGTTAGCTCACTCAGGATGAGCTTCTCTAGTTCCATCCATTTGGCTGCAAATTGAATGATTTCATTGTTTCTGATGGCTGAGTAATATTCCATTGTGTAGATGTACCACAGTTTTTTAATCCATTTGTTGGTTAAGGGACAACTGGGTTGTTTCCAGTTTCTAGCTATTATAAATAAGGCTGCTATGAACATAGATGAGGATATGTCCTTGTGGTTTGGTGAGGAATCATTTGGATGTATACCCAGAAGTGGTATGGCTGGGTCTTGAGGTAGAGCTATTCCAAGTTTTCTAAGATATCGCCAGATTGATTTCCACAGTGGTTGTACAAGCTTGCACTCCCACCAGCAATGGAAGAGTATTCCCCTTTCTCCACAACCTCGGCAGCGTGTGCTGTCATTTGAGTTTTTGATCTTAGCCATTCTGACAGGTGTGAGATGGAATCTCAGAGTCCTCTTGAGTTGCATTTCTCTGATGATTGAGGATGCTGAGCATTTCTTCAAGTGTCTCTCAGCCATTAGGGACTCCTCCTTTGTGAATTCTCTGTTTAGCTCTGTTCCTCATTTTTTGATTGGATTATTTGGTTTCTTGACATTTAACTTCTTGAGTTCTTTGTAAAATTTGGATATTAGCCCTCTGTCTGATGTGGGGTTGGTGAGGATTTTTTTCCCAGTCTGAAGGCTTCCGTTTTGTTGGAATGACAGTGTCTGTTGCCTTACAGAAGCTTTTCAGTTTCATGAGGTTGGTCTTAGATCCTGAGCTGTTGGTGTTCTGTTCAGGAAGTTGTCACCTGTGCTGATGAGTTCGAGGGTTTTCCCCACTTTCTCTTCTAGTAGATTTAGTGTGACCGGCCTTATGTTAAGGTCTTTGATCCACTTGGACTTAAGTTTTGTGCAAGGTGACAATTATCTTTTATTTTTATTTTTGCAATATTTATATAAATAAGTATTTGTAAGTCACAAGTTTCTGATAAGGGACCAGCACTCAAAATATCTAAGAAAATAGGGAAAACTCATATGTGGTAAATAACCTGACTGAAAAACAGGCAAAGACTCTGAATTGTTGTTTTTTAAGAAGAGATAGAAATGGGCAACAGGTACATGAGAGAAATGTTCAACATCTATGACCAACAGGGAATGGCAGTAAAAACCATCATGAGAAACCACACAATTCTAGTTAGAAAAGCTGTTCTCTAGAAGAGGAATGATACCAAGTGTTGGCTGGACTTTGGAGGAGGGACAGTCCTTCTGCTATGGTGGTGAGAATGTAAATTAGAGCAGCCATTTTGGAAATCAGTGTGAAAGGCTCTCAAAAGATCTAAAGTAGAATTGACATAGGACTCAGAAGTCCTGCTTGTGATTGCATGTCTCCAGGAACTGAAATGGGTACGCTGAAGGGACATCTGCATTCCCATGCTCACCTCAGCATTATTCATAATAGCCAAGATGAGAAAATGGTGTTATCTATCAGTGATCAGATGGACAATGAAAGTGAGTGTGGTTTAAACATACAGGGAGGCACGATGCAGTCTTGAAAAAGGACTTTCTGCCATCTATGACAACATGAGTGAAGTTGGAAGGTGTGCTAAGTAAAATAAGCCAGGTGCAGAAATTCAAATACTGTGTGATGTCACATATATGGGAATCTGAAAAAGGCAGCTTAATAGAAACAGATAGTAAAGTGTATCAAGGGTGTGGGCGAGGAGGAGGGATATTGGAGAAGGAAATGATGATCAAAGGGGACAAATTTTCAATATGAAGGGAGGAATAAGTTTGAGGAATATGCTGCAGTTGGTGAATACAATTAAAGTGATGCATTGTGTATTCCAAAACTGCTGAAAGTTTCATTGTGTATTCCAAAACTGCTGAAAGATGGCTAGATTTTTAAAATATCTTCACCACAGAAAGCGATAAGTTGGTAAGCTAGTTGATGTGTTAGGTTGTTTGAATCTTTTCTCAATTGATACAAACATTACATTGTATTCTACAAATATGCATAATTGTTGTCAATTAAAAACAAAATTAATTTGACAGTTGGGCACTTTTTTGTCTATAAACTCATACAAAAAACTTAAAGGTAAAATAAATCAGGGAAAATATTTATAGTAGACATGGCAAGTTATTAAAAGCGTTAGTTGCTAAGGCTTGCTACAAGACAATAATGATTGTGAAGCTGGGGACATAGCTCAGTGTAGGGAGTAAGCGTGAGGACCTGACTTTGAACCTGGGTAAAAAAGCCTGGCATGGTGGTATACCCTTGGGGGAGAGGGTGTCTCTGAATCTCACTGGCTAGCTAGTTGAGCCTAATTGACCAGCCCTAGGTCCCAATGAGAGACCCTATCTCAAAAACACCAAGTGGCCAGCTCCTTTGGAGAGACCTCTGGCCTCCACAGCTTGCGTGCAAACACTCCCATGCACCTGAACATACATCAGCACAACCCTTCTCATAGAAGGGGAAACTAACAATACTATAAGAGGCATTGTTGTCAGAAAAAAATGCCGCCAGCCACTTGTGCTGGCTTGATTTCAACTCCCACAGCATCAGGTCTTTGCTGTGCTAGATGTTTAGGCATTTCAGGTAGGGCTTTGTCTTGCCCAGATACAGCTACTTGGCTGATGTTCCTACCTGTGGATACACAGGCTGTTATGATGTTGTGAATGACATGACCTCACCAGGAGGGACCTATGTCATGGGACAGCGTCTTAGTTAGGGCTTTATTGCTGAGAAGAGACACCATGACCATGGCAGCTCTTATAAAGGAAAACACTTAGTTGGGGCTGGCTTACAGTGCAGAGGTTTAGTCCATTCTCATCATGGCAGGAAGCATGGCAGCATGCAGACAGACATGGTGCTGCAGAAGAAGCTGAGAGGTTTACATCTTGCCCTGTAAGTTACAGCAGTGAATGCTATACTAGGCCTAGCTTGAGTATCTGAGACCTCAAAGCTCACCCCCATAGTGACACATTTCCTCCACCAAGGCCACACCTGCTCTGACAAGGCCACATTTCCTAATAATGCTATCCCCTATGGGCCAAGCATTCAAACACACAAGTCAATGGGGGGCCATACCTATTTAAACCACCACAGACCAGTGTGATGGTTATTAGTGGTTATCAACTTGATTACATCTAGAATTAACTACAACCCAAGTAGGTGACTGGATTACCTGTGAAGGACTTTTCTTTACTGAATTATTTGAAATGAGAAGACTCACCCTGAATCTGGATCATTTGAGGTAGGAAGATCCACCTTAAATCTGTGCCACACTGTCTGGTAGCATACTCTATAAAGGACATGGAAGCAGGAAGTGCTTGTTCCAGCAGCTTGCCTTCAGTCTCACAGGCAAGTTCATTCCTTCACTGGTATTTGAGCCTACTTCTTTGGGATTCTGGCAAATACTGAAAATCAGCTGAGACATCTAGCCTCATGGACTGAACAACTACTGGATTCTTAGATTTTTCCATCTGAAGACAGCCATTGTTGAAATAGACTACAATCTGTAAAACATTCTAATAAATTCCAATTTTATATAGAGTTGTTCTATCAGTTCTGTTTCTCTAGAGAACCCTGACTAATATAGATAGGGAGGACCATAAGGGCCTGAAACAACGAGTGACTAGTGTGACCAGTGGCTACAGCTCATAGGTCTGAGAAGCAGGGCTCCGGGGAAGTGGTTTACTTTCTCTCACCATGGCTCCTGATGACACTTAAGAAAGGCAGCTTGTTTGTCCTGGACACTTGGACTCCATTTGACTGGAGGTCCTGTCTGCAGACGTGAAGGCTTCTCCAGGGGATGGAAGGGAGGGTGCCCCTGAACTCAGTGCTGTACTGCTTCACACACATCCTTAACTCAGGTGAAAGATGATCAGTCACTGCACTAGTATACAAAAGGGATTCTTTTAGCATCAGAGAGAGAGAGAGAGAGAGAGAGAGAGAGAGAGACTTATCTAGAAGATGGTATTATCTAGAGATGGCATGCAAAGGAAGGTATGAGTGGACAGGTGGCTATTGTGGGAAATCAGAGTCCTGTCTGACTGGAGACCACAGGGAGAGCTGGGTTGTGCCATAGAGCTGCCTGGTGGAGGGCAGCAAGTTTGGGCATGAATGTGTGAACTCTTTCTTTTCCAAAGGAGTTCAACTCTGTGGACTCCTGCCTGTACTGAGTGTGAGTTGCATGTTTCCTCTAGGCTGGAAGAAGATCTAAGCACAGTGGTTGTCACCGTGAGTACAAATACAACCCTACAACCTGTACTCCATCAGTCCTTTGATCTACAACACAATGCCTAATAGATTTAATTAGCCATGTATTTGCCCCTTAATGACTTTACTAGCCATCTCGTTGCTATTCATCTCTTGGATTGCTTTCCTGCCTACCACTCAGCCTCATGTACATGTACCCCAGGAATGAAACTCCTAACAATGAAAGAAAATCAATATTTGGCTTCCCCACACACAAAATGTGGTCCTTGGCCAGCAGGGGAAACCATGAATGGACATTCTGGGAAAGAACAGCACCTTATATAGAATGGTCTGTAAGGCTGATTAACTGATTAGTTCTTACTGATGTGGAGAGGCTGGAGTATTGTGGTACCACAGGCTAGTTAGGATTTATCTTGGTCTATCTTTAGTATTCTTAATAAATATTCCTTGCCTACCTTGCTTACTTCCATGTCTGATTTAATATTCTTGTGATTAACAGGGGAAGCTTTCAGTCTATAGCATCTGAAGCCTATGTAGAAAATTTTCTGCTGCACTATAACCCACCTATCTGATGTCTCCACCAGTGTATTTGAAAGTGTACTGATTCATGAAATTCTTTGTTCTGTTACTCTAAAAACTTCACAAGTGTCATTGAGATGGCTCAGCAAGTAGAGACACTCGCTGCCAAACCTGGTGACCTGAGTTCTGTCACCAGGACACACATGGAGGAAACATAGAATCAACTACAGATTGTCCTCTGACATAGGGAAGACACTACAGTGTCCTGGTGTTTGTTTCTACACTCTCTGAGTCTGCCTGACTAACTCAACCCTAAATTCTCCAAGAACACTTCACTTGTCTTATGCTTGAAAGTGATTTATTCTCTGATTTTTTCCCCCACCTCAGGTCAACACTGCCAATTCCCAGGCTTCGACGCTGAGACCTAGTTCTGACACCAACTCTATAATCTTGGACCTGCTGCTCTTGCTTCCTCACCTGAAAATTGGGGGTGGTGTGAGTCGTCGGAGGGGCTACCAGAGGTGATGAGTGTAGTTCATCCCTGAATATCCATCCCTGCTGCTCACAGTGACTGCCTCCTGCCCTCCTCTACCCCTCCCCTTAGTGAGGGAAGTTGGGAAGGAACAGGCCAAGCTACATTTTCAGGTCCCTCTGCATTCTCATTCTTGGCTGATGGGGAATCATGTGCACCTGCCATGATTTGCACCCTGGTTTCTACACAGAACACTGAGCCTGTTCTTTGCCTGTACCGTGATACAAAAAAAAAAAAAGAAGAACTTTGGAAAAATGACTGGGAAAGATACCTCAGTCAGTAAAGTACTTGCCTTACCATGTAGGAACCTGAGTTTGATCCTCACAACCCAGGCAAAGAAAGCCACATGTGGAGGCATGCATCTCTGTAATCCCAATAGTGAGGAGGAGGAGGCAGGCAGATTCCTGGGGTTCACTGGCCGGTAGGCCAGTCAGCTTAGCCTATTTGAAAAGTTCCAGGCCAGTAAGAGACACTGCAGTAAAAAACAGTGATGGCACCTGAGCAGCAACACTTAACGTTATCCTGTGTCTTACATACATGTATATACACACATGTGCATGTACACCCCAACATGAACACACACACACACACACACACACACACACTCTTCATGAAGACCATGGTTTCCCACACCCAATTGCAGTCCCAGCCAAATCATCACCAAGTGGATTAGAATAACACCAACTTTTGCTACCATGGCAACTGCTGTTGGTTGCGCAACTGCTGACTTTTGAAGCTACTTACAAATGTGCAAACCGTTTTGCATAAAGTGGCTTTACATCACCGAGAGCAGTGGTTTCCATTTCCCCTCAAGACTTCTCCTCAAGAAACTTACCTCTTTTCTCCCTTAGAAACATTTCATAATTTCTATTTTCAAGGGATTATTTAAAAATAAGGTTCACCAAAATAGTTTCCTTATGCTCATGGAGGAGCAAATATAAATTAAAAATGAGAAACTTAATTCTTTCAGTTAAAATAAAGGACTTCTGATGCCCTTCCTTTACAGCATTTGCTTTAGAAAACATGGACTTTTAAGTTCTCATCTGTTTCTTTGAAATGCACATAAATCTTACAAAAATCAAAATATCCTCTAGCCAGCTCTGTGACCCAAAGACCCAGGAAAGTTTCCCTTTAAGGTTTGGTAATCATCACTTTGAAAAGTAATTATCAAAGATTGTCTTAGGGGAGCCACCAACTCCCCAAACTTCCAGCTTGCCTTATAAGCTTGAAGACCTGAGTTTGAATCCTCAGAACCCACATAAAGCCTGACATGTATTGAGGGTCTGTAATCCCAGTGTTCTTACTGAAGAGGTGCAATGGGAAATGGAGACAGGGACATCCCTGGACATTGGCGGGTGGGCTAGCCTGGAGTATACAGAAGGAAAGACAGACCCTGTCTCAAATAAGGTGGAAGGTGAGAGGACATCCAAGATTATCCTCTGATGCTGTACAACACAGGTGTGCTCACAGTTATATATGTGTATGTATGTGTGCACACATGTTCCCACACATGCATGCAGGACTGTGCACGCATGTACTCATGCATGCACACAGACTTCCCTCTCCTCAAACAAACAACTGTTTATTTTCTCCTTGGGTAGAGCCAACTATCGAATACTGTCAAGTGAATGTAAGATAAATTTGACAAACCCTGCTGTTAGACCCCCTAGACTGAGGACTGGTTACTGTTGACTTTGGAGACATGGGTTGAGCCTGCTTTCCTATAGGAAAGGCTAAGGCTTCCTCTGGCCTTTGTCAGGGCTTGGACAGTTCCCTGAGATGCACCACAGTGCAACTTGATGCTTGCTCAACAGTAAAATTCTTTTCTCTCTCCTCTTCTACCTTTGGGGAGAGGTTTCTGGGCTGGGAGATTTTGTTTTAACTGTATTCACCCAACACCCACCAGAACCAAACATTTTAAAACAGCACTGCTAAACGCTTGTGTAAAGAGCTTCTGTGAAAAGTTCTGGAGGGGGGAGTTTTGGGGAATCAGAGGATGAAGGATAGGCATCCACTTCATTCCCCATGCATCCTAGAGGTGGGCCTTCACTCAGAATCAAGCTGGGATGCTCCTCCCTCAGCCTGGGGAGATGCTGGCGTTCTGAGCTAGGTTGTGTTACATGACCTTTTTCTCTGCTTTTTCAGGGAACAGAAGATCACATGTTTTAGCCACAACCCATATATATCTCCCATATATGCCTCTATATGTCATGTCTCTAAGTGTCTCTCTCTCTGAAAGAGTTTAATTCAGAAGACATTAAGCCACTCATATCCACATGATGCCCCCACCTTTTAGCAGGGGGTACATTGAAAGGGTGGATTCCAGATCTAAATGAGTGACACAGAGGAAGGTGTTTTTTATCTTCTGTGCCTTCATGCCCTCACTTGCAAGACACTGCCAGCCCACGCATCAAAAGATAAACAGATGTCACTCAGTGGAGATCCCTGATCTGTGTCTGGGGGCTATAAACGGCTGGACAACACAGACTTTGTACAATTATTTCTTTCTTGTAACTCAGATTTTAATTCCTCAGCGTGACTCTCCCTGAACAGGCAACACATGCTTACTGGATAGCCAATCATTAAATTCTTTTCAGAGCTTATTGGAAGTTAATTTTTTTCTTCCTCTCCTCTTCTCTTCTTTTACCCTTCTCCATTTCCCTCTCTTTTCACTTCCATCCCTCCTCACTTATTCCCTCCCTCTGTCCCTCTGTCTCCCTTCCTTCCTTTCCTTCCCTCTCCACCTCTCTCCCTGCCCCCTCTTAAATATCTCCCAACTAGATTGTAGGAGACATGAGGGGAAGCTATGCCCCTTATAATCCCTCAGCATGAACCAGCGCTTGCTTGCACACAGTTGCCCCTCAACAGGGGAGGCTGGTCTGCTTGCTTGTTTCTTTCCTTGGCTAGTGTTTAGCAACATCTCAAAGCCTTGAAAGACACTTGTGTGTTATACCCTTGCAAACCACAGCTTCGTGCCTAGTCACGGTCTTCAGAGGATTCTGATGTACCCCGTTCACACCAGCTTTTCCACCACCAGGGCTTTCTTTGGGGGGAACCCCACTCACCTCATGGAGTCTCTCATTTCCATTTCCCCCATCTTTTGATGGAGGCCTCATTTCTCTGTCTTTAGGAAGCACTCCATGACATTGTGGCTTTGGACTTATTTCCCAAGGGGTTTGTCTCAAGTGGAAGCAGAACCTCTACTAGAGGCCTTTGTGGGAAGGATGCATTTGAGAACAGAGCTGCCTCTCTCAACTCAAACAAAAGTCCCAGGATTGGGGACATGGAGTCAGGGGGATCAGGAGTGTAACAACATTCTCAACTAGTAGCAAATCAGAGGCCAGTCTGGGATACATGAAACCCCGTATCAAAGCAAAAACAATATCAATAACAAAATCAAAAATATCCAGAAACAAAACAAAAAGGTGTAAAGAGATTCCTTCCATTAGTAGGGGTTCAAATCCTCTCTGGTGGAATTTAAATGCAACTAAGTGAGAGAGTGAATTTAAAACTAACTTGAATTTGAAACTAACTCTTGCCAGGATGAAACATTTGAGACAGACTTAGTGCCAAAGGTCTGTTGACAAAACTTCATCCCATATGGACTATGGGCAGAACCTGCCTGGATCCTGTGTTTGGGACTACCCAGAAAGCTCAGGTGTAGGAGGGTGGCCATAGTCAGAAAACAGTGTCTCATAGTCCAAAATCACCTGCAAGCAGAAGCAAATTGTCAGTGCTCAAAGTAGGAAGCAAAACAAAACAGAACAACAAAACAAAACAAACCCAAATAACAAAACAAACAAAGAAAAGCAACAACAACAAAAAACCTTTCTGAAAGGTTTGATACTTTAAAGTATTTAAATATTAACACCCCCTAAACAATCCTTTCTTGCGAGAGATTACTTCTTTTTTAAGACCATATGGCAGGAGCACACTCCATGTGCAGCACAGTCCCTACTTTTGGCAATTCTGATGAAGCCACTGTGATGGTAAATTATACCCCTGAATGACAGCAAGCAGGCAGGAGCAACAGTCAGCGGTAGGCTGGACTTTATTATTTTTAACAATCTCTGAAGGCTCCAGAAAGAATGAAGAAAATGCCATCGGGCGCTTTTGCCCAGAGTGCAGCTTGGAGAAGAAAGAAGGAACGACGAGGAGTGTGCGGAGGAGGAGTAGCAGGGTAAGGAGAAGAAAATAATGTACAGAGGGAGTAGAATGGAACCTGCTTTCACTTTTAATAAAAGTCATTATGCTGTCAACAGAAGCCAGTGGAAGCCTACTAGTTTTTAATGTGGAAATGGTCTGCATAGGGAGGGATGGCTGCTTGTCAGAATGCCACCTCCTGGCAGGACTCCTGAAGCTGGAGGTAGGTGCAAATGCCACCATACTCAGAGAGATCAGCGTAAGGAAGGGGGCCACCGGAGGAGGGGCTGGGCTGCAAGAGGGAAGCAGCCATCCATGGTGATGGAGTCTCCACTGTCCTGCTTCCATATGGATACATACACCTGGCTGAGAGTTTGGCCTTGTGGGGAGAAAGACATAACACTAGCATCCAGCTTTTGCTGGAGGATTGGATGCTCTTGATCCTGGTGCACTGTGGGGCCAGGAAGCTGTATGACTAGGGGAGCCAGCCTGGAGCAGAGGCATGAGGTCGAGGCATATCCAAACTGCAAAGTCTAGTCTTGAGACTGGTAAGACTGTTCCCTCCCTGTCCTGGGCCACGCAGCCCCTCCCTCTGCCACTGTTGAGGAGGTCACATAGCCTGGTAGCCAGGTTACATGTTAGACTTCCTCTCAGCTTACAAGCTCATGTCCAGCTGACACCTGGAATTCCTCTTCATGCAAATAAGGCATTCCCAGCACCTTGGCCTCAGCCAATGAGGTATGCTCACTGTGAAAGTCTCTTCCCACTCCCAAGAGGTTTAAATCGCCTTTGTTCCCCCCAATTAAATGAGCTGTCTCACTGAAGCTGTCTTCTGATAAGGTTGTTTCTTGAGCACTCATCTCTGCCTGAGGTCTCCTCACTTCTGGGCATTCCCACTCCCTCCTCTCAGGATCCATGGTTGCACTGGGATGGGTTGGGAAACAGAGCCCAAAAGGAAGGGCACCCCAACCCAGGTACTTAGGAATCACCCTTAGTTCATCAACTGGTATCCAGATTGTCACCCTAGGCTAAGGAAACCACCTGTATGCAGAAGTGTCTCAACTTCCTTGCTGCTCTTTTCTATGTAAAGAGAATCTGAGAAACACTATACACAGCTGGGCATGATGGCACACACCTGTAATCTCAGCACTCAGGAGATCAAAGCAGGAGGATGGGGGATTGAAGGTCAGTCTGTGTATAGTAAGTAGTATCTGAAAAGACCCTGTCTTAAGAAACCAAGAGCTGGGAATGTGGATCACTGGTGGAGCACTATCCTGCTATGCACAAAGCCGTGAGCTCAGACTTAATTGTCCCCGCCCACCACACACATGCTAAAGAGTTGAGAAACTCCTCCATTACTGATGAGAGATTCAATTATATCTAAAAATATAAAAAATTAACAGTAGATAACGTGTGAAAACAATGGAAACTTAAAAAAATAAAACACACATCAGGGTGTGGTGGTACATATCTTTGTCCCAGCACTCTGGAGGTGGGCAGATCTCTGTGAGTTTGAGGTCAGTGTGGTCTATATGGAGAGTGCCAGTCCACGTGGAACTACATAGTAAGATACTTCTCAAAACAAACAAATAAACAAACAACCCTAAATAATTCTGTACTCAGCCAAACTGCAATTAAACGGAAGGGATATTTTCAAGTATGCTGGGATGCTGAAATGTTGTCCTTCTACATCACCATTTCAGCAATGTTATTTTCAGAATGTGTTGAAGCAAAACAAAAGAGCAAACAACAACAAAAAGGGCCTAGAATCAGAAAACCCAGGAATCCATGCAAAACCAGTGCAGAGAAAGCCAGAGTATCCTTATGCCAGTTGAGGGCTTGATAGAGGTCAAGGGAAAGAAGATCTTTATTGAGAAGTTGTATATTGGGGTATGAGAGGAAAACTGAGACACTGGTTATAGAAATAGAGCAGAATTATAACCTTCAGGAAAAATGAAAACTGTGTAAGAAAGGATGAGTTACAATCCCACTCTGCTTGGCTCTGCTCATTCTGTGGTCATAGCATTGGGAATACAACTTACTGCACTTGGCATTTAGTTCCTCTCTATAGACAAAGCAATGACAATTTAATCTTTGTTGCAGAGCATAACGTGAATTCTATTGTGTTAAGTATGGGCCGGGCGGTGGTGGCACACGCCTTTAATCCCAGCACTTGGGAAGCAGAGGCAGGCGGATCTTTGTGAGTTCGAGGCCAGCCTGGTCTACAAAGTGAGTCCAGGACAGCCAAGGATACACAGAGAAACCCTGTCTCGAAAAACCAAAAAAAAAAAGAGCGTAGAAGTAGGGACTGGAGAGGTGGTTAAGAGCATATACTGCTCTTGTAGAGAATCCTGATGGCTCCAGCACCCACACACATTGGATAGCTCACACTCTGTAACTCTGTAACTCCAGCTACAACAGACTGACAACCTCTTCCGGATTTTGCTGACACTTTACTACACTCCCCAAAATACCAAAAACACCCTCCTCATTAAAAAAAAAAAAAAAAAAAAACACAACTATTTTTTTAATGCAAAGGTAAACAGGTGTGGAGGTATATGCCTGTAATCTGAACACTTAGGAGGCTGAAGCAGGAGGATTGACGAAAGGTTGAGGCCAGCCTGGGCTATGGGATGAGACTCTGTCTCAAAATAGAAAAAAGAAAAATTGCAAAGGAAAATGCACCACCACCAGAAGTGGAAACAGAGAGGGGAGGAAAAAGTGATGGGAAGCAGGAGCCACTGAGTCTCAGAAGTTCACTGTGTATTTAACAAACAGCTTTGTGTGTCCCAGGCCACCAGTACACATGATCATATCTGCCTTGCTTATCCTGCTCTTGTTTGTGACACTGAAGTGGAGGGGACAGCAGCCAGAATCAGCTCTGGTTTTTTCCACCTGCATATCAAACATGGTGCCAGAAGAGCCTCCAGGGATCCTGGTATGAAAATGAGGACCCACTCTTTTTCAGATAACACCCATCTTTTATATCAAATCCTATTTCTATAGGAGGATTGACAAATGTTCTCTATTATAAACTACAATTTAGCGGACTTTCAAGGGAGGGTGTTGGCAGGGTAGATGGGACAGAAGGCAATGTTCCTTCTTAAAGAATCCTTGAGGGTAGTCTGAAATCTCAAGAAGGGACTCTGGAAAGTCTTATTAACTCACCTGCCACCATCTTGGTAAATGTTCTATAAGAACAGTTCAGAAGTTAAAGAAAAACCTGTTCGTTGAATCAAACACAGGAAGCAAGAACAATGCTAGACTGAGGCTCTTGGTAATTGGAGAAGGAACAGGCAAAGGAAAGAAGCTGCAGAGAGACCTTGTATAGAGGCTGGGGAGATGAAATTGACCTCAGCATCCATGTAAAAGCCTCATGGGGTAGTGTGCAACTGTAATCTCAGCTTTGGAAAGGCAGATACAGGTGGCTTTCTGGAACTCCCTGGCCAGCCAGTTTAGCTGAGAGCTCCAGGTCTCAGTGAGAGTGTCTAAAGAAACAAGGTGAATAACATCTAAAGATAATCCCCCAAGTTGATGTCAGGTCTCTGCATACACCTGCATACATGTGTGTGTACATGCACACTACACACACACACACACACACACACACACACACA
>CAJQZJ010000619.1:337557-356295 GCA_907164525.1 Lophiomys imhausi | reverse complement strand
ACACACACACACACACACACACACACACACACACACACACACACACGATGAGACATCACTTAATCAGAATGGGCAGATCCTAAGTCAGATGACAGATAACATTGAGAATAACTGACAAGGTATACCAGATAGACACAGGAGACCTTGTACTGAGGCATGCCAGCAGAGATCTCAGAAGCCTATAACTGGAAGAGATGCAGCCTATGACTTTTCAGAAACCATAGAATCCATTTATGGCAGATCTGCTTACCATGGAGTTCACACAACAAAGGAATTTTCAGAATCAACTAAACAATCCAGAAAAGAAGGTGGATGGAGTTCCTTCACCCCAGTTGCATTTTCCATGTTATAAACTGGGGGCTTTGAGGAGTTAGTATCTACAATTGGTGAAGAAATGGAATTTAGACAGTTATTCATTTGAATGCCTAAATGTGAATTTCAGAGCCAAAAAATCAAGAAGTAGATCCAAAATGAATACTGGCCATGCTTTCTGGTGGCTTATAAAGTCTTTTTAAATAGTTGCTGTATCTGGAGAACACTTAGTCCCACAGGTTCCTGAAAAAGAAAACTGTGAAATTTCATTTCTCTAACTTTCTTGGTGTCTAGGATGTAGGAACATGACCTCATTCCAGTTAATCAGGGTTACCTACTTGAGGTGTTAGAAATGAATGACAGGAAGAAGAATCTGTGTGTGGAATTTCTGTTGCTGATGCAGGTGCTTCTGAGGCATGTGCCTGCCAGGGATAGGGTAGAACCAAGGAGACTAGCAGGGTCCATGAACAGGAGAGCCCCACAGTGTGGCTTTGGACTTGATCACTTAGTACTCTTAGAGTAAAGCCCTACCTTTCCCAATAATTCAGAGAGTAATACACTCTGAAGTTCTTCAATGAATTCTCTTCCTGCTTAATCAGAGTTAGTCTCCATTGCTTGCAGGTAGGCATCCTGACATTACCATGGTGTGTGATGACCATAGGAATTGCTGGGCCACTCTTCCCATTGAGAACACATCCACTCAACAGAAAGTCTATATACCAAAGTTGGATTTGTTGGCATTTCATTTGGTTTTCAGAGAACTAGCTAGCTGTGACTCTGACTTACAATGGCAGAAGCATTTGACAATGTAATTATGATTGCACACCCGTTATTTCATATTGTACAAAATGTAGATTTCTTTTTGCTGTTGTTCTTTATCTATTGAACTTCTGGGGAGTGGGTGGGATTTTCTGCCTGCATGAGATAATGAAGGAGCTAGGGTCTGGGCACCTGAGAAAAAAACATTTCCATTGTGTTATTTTCAAGTGTTCTTAAATCAGGTTGTTCTTTAAGAATTTTAGGAGAAATTCAGATTCAGTCTGAAAATGCTTGTCTACGAAAATCCACCCAGTTCAATATTTCTTGAAGGATCATTTTGTAAGGGATAGAAATGACAGTAGAGAGGTTCAAACTCAAAGATTTAACTTGGCAGAATTTACATTTTGTGAAGTTCAATTGGGAGGAAACATCTGAAAATAGATTTTTGATCTAAGACCATAATTCTAAAGGAGTCTACAAACCAGAAAACTTAAGATCCACCCCATCTTCCTTTTTCAGATGAACAGTAAATAGGCATTTAGTTGTAGTGTTCACTGTGGTGGTCAGCAATAATGGTAACTGTAGTGATCGTTGAGGTGGTCAGTTGTGGTGTTCTGTGTGATGGTCACTCATAGTAGTTACTGTGCTGGTTAGCTCTAGTGTTTTCTGTGATAATAAATCATAGTGTCCACTGTGATGGTCAGTCACAGTGGTCACTGTGATATGGTCATTGATGTGGTCAGCCTGGTTGGTCACTGTGGTGATCAGTTGTAGTGTTCACTGTGATGGACAGTCATAGTGGTTACTGTGGTGGCCAGTTGAAGTGGCCACTGGAATGGTTAGATAACAGTAAATAGGCTGTTAGGGCAATGACTCCTCTAGAGAGAGAATCGCTTCCCAACCCTTTGTAATACATGACCATGGAGAGTCCAGGTAGATTTTCTCAGCGTACAAACATGGGGGTATCCATAGTTATCAAGAAATTCACCCCAGGGACAAATAATGGAATCTTTATTACCTTGAAGTAGCAAGATGTGGTTTACAGTACCATGCCTGTTCTTTGTTTTCATTTTCTCAATAGGGATGCATGTGCATGCACATGTGTGTGCATGTATACATATCCTTCTATCACTGTATATTGTGTATATATTGGAAGTAGTTACATTATCATATATTCAGTTTCATGACCACTAGGAACCACATCAGATATGATTGCTACAAATATTCCATACTTGGGGATCCTGGGCTTAGAGCTAGAAACAGTAATTGGTTATCACTTTAGGGTTATCATTTTCTGTTATGGATGTTAAACTGTTATACTTGTGTTATGATGAAAAAGCTGAATCTATGGTATAAAGAATCCTTTTTTATTCTATTTATCATGGAATTGGCAAAAAAAAATCAAAGACCCCCTTTGCTTTCTAGTCTAAACAATTAAACAAGTGTATAGAATTATATTCCAATTACTATTACTTTAAATTTTATTTTATTTATTGTTCTAGTATGCATGTGATGTGTGTGTGTCTGAGTTTGGGTTGACGGGAGATCCAAGGACAATCCCTCCTTCTACTTGTGGGGTCCAGGTATAAAATCCAGGTTGTCAGGTGTGTGGAACAAAAACGTTTACCTCCTAAATTACCTTGCTGACCCTATTTTCAGTTTCTTAATCCTTTTCATCACTGATAGATCTTGCAAGTCATTTAAAAAATTTCACACACAAATTTGAACATTATCAATTTGAAAAAAAAGAGAAAGAGAATTGTGTAGCTCCTTAAATTGTTCTGGAAAGCTATAAAAAAACACAAAACATTTTTTTTTGGGGGGGGGACCCAGCATGATACAGGTCTCAAATACAGTGATCAATACAAAAGAATCACAGAGATGAACTTCACTCCTGGCATCAAAAGAACATGGAATCCTAACAGAGCAATGACAAAGGGAAGAGAGGTAACATGCTGGAAGAGACACAGGACCATTATTAGGTAGGGCTCATTCCAGACATTAAAGGGACTTTAATATTAGCATATAGTTTCCTTATATTCCATTCATTATCACTCCTAATTTAAAAATGTTTGATCAAATTAGGCTTGAGGAAAATCTTAATAAAAAATTTCCATCAATGAAACAAAAACACATCTCAAACAAAAGCCTGAATTATTCTTTATGCTTAAAAACTTATTAATATCATTAAAATAAGGGAGAAGATAAGTGTGTCCACTCTCACCAATATCATCTGAGCTTTTCTAGAGTATTAACCAACAAGAGAAAGAAATGAAGGTATACGAGTTGCTAGTTAAGATGTGGAAGCATTACGAATGTCCATAGACTAACGGATGGCCAAAGCCCGGATGTACATAATACAAATGGAATACTAGTCAGCCTTTAAAAAGAAGAAAATCCTGCCGTATTTGACGTAATGTATGAACCCAGAGAGTATCATGATGAGGGAAGCAAGCCAGTCAGAGGAGCAAATACTGCATAATTTCACTTGGATGAGGCACCTAAAGTGGTCAGTCAAGCAGGAAGTAAAGAGTAGAATGATAATTGCCAGTGGCTGGAGGGAGGGTCAGATGAGGAGTTGTTATTCAATGGGCACAACATGTCAGTCACTCAAGGACATGTTAGAGGATCCACTGCACACAAGGATACACTGTCACACACTTGAGAACTTACTCTGCAGGTAATGTCCTGCCTGAAGTTCATGGTGTGAAACAGCACATTCAAAATTTGCTAAGAGAAATCTGATTTTGTTTTCTCTGTTTGCCATAAATTTAAGAAAGAGAATGAAGGTGATAAAGATGTCTTAGTTCTCTACTGCTATGATAAAATTCCATGGCCAAAGGCAACTTGGGGAGGAAAGGGTTTACTTGAGCTGTCCATCACTGAGGGAAGTCAAGGCAGGAACTTGGAGGTAGGAACTGAGGCAGAGACCATTGAGGAGTACTGTTTATTGGCTTCTCTTCAGAGCTTGTTCAGCCTGCTTCCTTAACAACTGAGGACCATCTGCTATGAGAGACACCACCTACAGTGGGCCGGGCCCTTCCTCATTCATGATTAATCAAGAAAATGCCCCACAGACAAGACTATGGCCAGTCTGATGAAGGCATTTTCTCAGCCGAGGTTCCCTTTTCTCAGGAAACCCAAACTTGACTTAAGTTGACAAAACACTATCCAGTACAAAAGACAAAATTATCATTTCAAGTGCTACGCCTTTGTAACTATGAGGCTCAAGGAATCAATTGAAAACGCTGTTAGCAAGAGTCAGATTGTTCATGGAAGCCGCTGGTTCCCAAATCAATATGCGAAAATCAATAACTTCCTAAGTGAAGGAACACTTGGCTAGTTCATGTGACTGTATTGGAATGTGAGAGGGAAAAAGAATGCTCAGTCTCATTTACAGCTAATGAAATCAAAGCAAAACAAGAGTTTGATCTCACTTACCAAGTAAAAATTGACAGTAACTAAAATGAAAGTGCGAGGAAATGGATGTTCTTATAAAATGTCGGTGAGGATGAATTAGTGCAGCTTATTTGATAACCATTAAATATTATTTAGCAAGATAAAACACGTGCCCTCTTATGGGCTTTTGCACATCTGAGAACTTATTCAACAGGTAATTTGCATATGCACAAAAACTAATATAAAAGGGTGAATACTGCAACATGACTTGAAACAGTGACTTGTAGTCAGAGGTGTCCTCAACAAACTGAAAACAGCCACCAAGTGACACAGCTATGCCTCTTCCATCTGTAACCCTGAAGGAGCAGCATTCAGCATGCATGAGAAATAGCTGAGGGCCCATGCTTAGTGCTGTACTTTTCCTAATAGCCAGTCTGCATTTCCATCAATAAACGAATGAATACAGAAATTGTAGCACACATACACAATAGAGTACTATTCAGTCATTAAGAATAAAATCATGCTATTTGCAAGAAAATGGATGGAACCAGAGATCAACATGGTAGGTGAAATAAACTAGACCCAGAAAGACAAATACCCCAGGCTTTTCTCATATGAAGCACCGAGACTTAAGACAAAGCAGGACAAGACAAAACAGAAGAACTGGAATTTTTGGAGGAGGAAGAGGACCAGTAGGAAGGACTAGGGGGAAGGAGAGTGTGATGTGGAGTAGATAAGATCAAAATACATGATATGTATGTGTGAGAAGGTCATCTTAAAACCCATCGTTTGTTCAAGGAATCTATGTTAATAAAAAAGAACTGGGGAAAAGAACAATTACATGTACTTAGAACAAGTACTGTGTGGCTGATTAGACAGATGGAGTAAACCATTTGTTCAGATATAAAAAAAATACCTTAGTGGGCTCCTACTATGCTAAGCAATGTACTAGAGGCTGGGTAATTTATTTTTACTTTTAGTATATAGTGCAAATTTTATTTTTATCTCTTTTTCAGTTAACATACAAAATGGTGGGTCTCACCACAGCATTTTCACACATGTATCATTGTACTTTGCTCGTATTCATCCCTCTCCTTCACATTGTCCTTCACATTGGCATCCCTCCCCTCTTTAAATAGTCCTCCATATGTTTTTATGCCATTTATCATAAACATGGGTCCACATGGGAGAGAAAACATACTGTATTTGTATTCTCCCCCCACCCCATTACCTTCATTTTCTCCTCCATCCTTCTTCTAGGCTGCTTCTCACCACCTAGTCCTTCTATTTTCATGAGACTTGGTAATTTAGAAAATAACAGGAACTTGCTGCTCACAATTCTGGAGTCTGAGAAGTCCAAGATCAAGGGACCAGAAGATTCCATATTTGGTGAGGTGCCAGTCCATTCTTCAGAGATGGCTCCTTTTGTGTGTTTTCTTCATTTGGTGACTCTCCCAGATCTTCAACTCCAAACATGTGGGCAGAACCCTCATGATACATTGTCTCCCATTGGCCTCACTTGTGTTAAGAATTAGGATTCTACATATTAATTTTGAGGCTACAAATATTCAGACCATAACAACCTCCAATACAAACACCAGGAGAAACAAAACCATAGGGCCAGGTATACTTCCATTTTTCCCAGAAAAAACAGTATATACATAACTAATAATTTCTGGAAATAAAAAGAAAAGAAATTAAAAACCTGCTGCAATGTGATCAGAAGGCCAGGGAGAAAGGAAGCATGCTTTCTCAATGTTATCCCAGGCATCAGTTACTTCTTATTGAATATGACCAGGCCAGTCATCAGAACGGCTCTTGCATTCATTTATTCTCTTCATACATATAATGCCTGTGGATTTCCTTCTTCCTGCAACACCACTGTCCAGCTCTATAGGAAACAACAGTGGGCAAGACATGACCATCGAATCCCATCATAGCATGCTCTGTGATGCTCTCAATTAGGTCCATGTACTTCTGTAAGTGTGGTTTATGGATCAGCAGCTTCAGGATGGTCCAGAGAATTATTTCACATTCCACTCAGATAAACTGGAGTCCCAACAAATCCCCAGGGAATTCCTGTGCAGTGTGGTTTGAAATCTTAGTTCTAGGGGCATCCCTGAATAACCTCGCTCGCCTGCATTCAGGTACAGTTTACGGCCTAGAAGCGAGGGCACAGTCACAGCTCATTGGGATCCTGCTGAGTGCACACAGAGTGCCGGGGAGACAGAGGTTAAATATCCACAGTCCAAATTGTACTATAACTTTACACTAATTTTTGTCCTGCCTTTTCTCCCAGGAGTTAACAACTAAATAGCTTTGCTGTGTTGTTGCTATAGCAACAGAGTCCAGGAGCGCTTTTACCATTTCCCACTGCAATAGCCTCCTGACTATCTCCCCGCCTCCAACCAAGCCTGCTTTTGGTTAATCAAAGCTGAAATCAGACACATGGCAATTGGGACAATCACACAGTCTCTGGATGATACAGCAGGTGCAGTAATTGCCTAACTTTGCATTAATGTAGAACTATTTAGAATTGTGCTCAATCGATCCCCAAGTTCAGCACAGCCCTCCCTTCCCACAGGGAGAAAAATAGCTTCTTTGACAATTGTGTGTTTTCAATTTTTTAATTTCTTGAGTTTATTTTCTCTGTAGAAATACAGTAAAAATATTAAAAACAAAAATGAGTAAAAATTCCCAACCTGAAGCTCAGGCCTGAGTGTCCCTTTTATAGTGACTGCACATTGCTCCACAAAGGGGAAATGAGATGATGCAGAAAAGCACCTGGCCCAGAGCCCAGCACATAGTGGATCTACTGTCTTTGAGGCACTCAAGCCTCATTTCATCACTTAGTGGGTCTATTATCAGTGAAGTACCAAGCACCAGACCCAGCATGTATGTCTATCATCTGCAAGGTACTTGGCACTGAGCAAGCACTTAGTAGGTCTACCATTATGGAGATTTGCCACTTGCCTCCATCCTTGGAGTGTTGCTGCTCTGTGAAAATGTGGAGACAAGGGAGTCATGGGGATCAGTTTCCTGATCTACAAAAAGGCCTACTCTTTTCATGGATGTGACATTATGATCTAAAGGAGTGATATGAGGTTATGTGGTACATAACTGGAAGAGAAGAATTACATATTTTTAGATAGTAGGTTTTTCCCACTGAGGTTTCCACTATAATATCCTTTGAAATGTCATACTGTGTTGAACTGTACTGCAGTAGAGTGTGCACACTTCCAAGTACAGTCCAATGGAGTGTCACATAAGTGTACACCCACGTAGCCAGAACCTACAACAAGGCACAAATGTGGCCAGCACCTCAGTACTCTAAAACACCCCTCCAAAGGTATTGCTGTCACTTGTAGGCAGATTAAGTGCCTACAACACATGACTCTGAGGCTAAAGGAGGAGCTGTCACCATCACTGTCTTACACACAGTTTGGAACTTTTGTAGTAACAGCAGTAGCATCTAATAATGGCTGTTTTCTCTGTGCCAGACACTGTGCTCATTTGTTGCCCACAGCTCTATAATCATCCGTCATCTGTCTAACAATTATATTTATCATCTATCTATCAATCTATATATCCATCTATCATCTATCTATCTATCTATCTATCTATCTATCTATCTATCATCTATCTATATCTATCATCTATCTATATCTATCTGTCTATCTATCTATCATTTATTTATATCTGTCTATTTACTATCCATATCTATCATCTATCTCTATCTATATATATCTATATATCATCTATATATCTATCTATCTATCTATATCTATCTATCTATCATCTATCTATATCTATCTGTCATCTGTCTATCTATCCATCTATCATTTATCTATATCTATCTATCTATCTATCTATCATCTATTTATATCTATCATCTATCTATCTATCTATATCTATCTATCTATCATTAATTCATATATCTATCTAACACTTACCTCCCGTTCTATCTACCTGAGTTTCCCTGCAGATTGACCTCACAATGTAGGGCTGGCTGAGTGGTCACCACTACTTCTTTGCATCTGATGGTGGGTCTTGAATTACACTGAGCAGGCAGTTGAGAAGGAAGTTACATGAAAAATAGAGAGGGGTATCACCCAGAGTCATTAAACACAAACTGGAACAAAGTGATCTAACTAACTCCATGTCTGTTTTCTAAGAGCTGAGAGTGTATCTGAGATTCAAGACTTATGGTTTTTTAGTTGGGGAAATTCCAGGATGTTATGGTTCTGCTAGTTGGGAGTCAGAGAGATGGCTGAGCACTGTCTGCTCTTGCCAACCTTGACAACATGGTGTCCTACTGAAGAAGCTGATGCCCATTGTGGCGCTACGTAATAGATATGGCTCAGAAGTGGAGCTGAACAAGTAGACATGGCCCAGAAAGTGAGGAAGCTACACAGGAATCTGAGGAGGGAGAGTAGCTGTAGGTTCCACCCCAAGGAACTAAATGACAATTTGTACCAGTCACAAAATGGCTGCCAGCTTCACTTCTGCTTGAACAGGAAAGGAAGGGAGTTGAGGGGGGTTGGAAAGGGAGGGCTTCTCAGCCAAGTTTGTAAAATTCTTCCCTTTTCTTTTTTTTTTTTGTGGGAAACTGAGAGAGGCAAAGTTGCCTGCCCAGGTCCACAGAGCTAACAAGAAATTTTGGATCTGGGATTCTGTCCCAACCAGGGAGTTTCTCACAGGCCGCAGGAGGCCAGTGCTGGTAATAGATGGGGAGGCAGTGTGTGTGTGTTGGGGGCTTGCTTCCAAATTCCAGATGTAGTAGTCAGGGCAAGAGTCAGGCGAGAGTCCCCAGACACATGCACAGGTGTATGTAGTGGGCTGGTGTTGTAGCCACACAGCAAATTATTTTGCTACAATGTGAAATGGACTCAGTGTAGTGCCCCTTTCACAGGGAATCTGTGAAACTTAAGGGGGCTGACCCAAGGAGTCCAGAATCCAATGAGTGACTCAAAAGTGTGTAGATGTCCAGGATATGCATATGGGAACCACTTTCAAGGATGGATGATGGAAAGGTATTTTCACCCCAACTCTAGGAATACCCCCTCAGACCAAGAGGCTCAGATGAAGTGGGATGGAACCCATTGCTGTCCAGTCATGTGGTTATAGAGCTAAGTTGGTGGGTACTATCAGACCTTGGAAAATAAGCTCCCCTAGAAGTTTTCAGCCCCTTTTGTCCCAGCAGCACAGAAGAGGACGGTCATTCCTGCACCTCCCTGTCAGCCTGCAGCTCTGGGTGAGTCAGTGGGACTCCTGTGTATCAGGATAGACCGTGAGCTGAAGTAGAGCAACCTCCTCCCAGCCAGCTTTGCCGCAGGCGCTGGGGGCAAATGCACCAGTTTCTCAGGGTTTGGTGCTATATTTAGAATCTAGCTTCTTAGTGAGCTCAGCCTTTGTTTAGTCAAAGGCTTAATTCAGGGCTAATGAAATACACTTGCCTATCAGTGTCCAGTTGGCCTGTCCTACCACTCATGGGACTATGCATGGTATGTGGGTGGGGCACACACATCTAGGAAGTTGACAGTGTCACAGTCTGTGCCTAGATTTGGGCTGCACGATGACCATGGCCACTCTCTGACCCTGACATGGCAATAGCTGTCTTGGTCCTACCAATCAATGCACTCTCAAGTCAGGGTTGGGTCAAAGCATGGCATCTGGAAGTTTCTGCTGGGTTTGAATTTGGCTGCAGAAGGACTGGATTGATCCTGGGGTCTTCTGAACCCAGAAATTTTTATCTGCTGGTTCCAGGGAACCAGTTATTTCCTAAGGACATGACAGAGCATTGATTCAGTGGAAGTCAGGAGAGGGGAACTACAAGGCATGCCTATGTATGAGTGTAGGAGCTGCCAAACCAAGCAACTGGAAGTCTCTATCCAGCAGTTTGTGAAATCAATTTTGTGGTTCACAACCAGCATCTAAGAGAATGAATTTTTTTTTTTTAAAGCAAAGGGTACTAGAAAAAGAAAGACTGGTTTGGGATTTGAAAACTGTCATTCGTGAAGGTGAGCACAAGGCAGTAATATAAAATGCATTTGTCATTAAGGGCCAAAGTCTAGAGTGTTTCAAACCCTGGCCCAGAGAGGCTCTAATATAACAGAATCCCTTGGATTATGTACTTGTCCTGCAAGCCATGAGGACCTGAGCTCAGATCCTCAAGGCCAGTATAAAACACTGGGTGTGGTGTCACGTACCTGTAATCTTGATGCTGGGGAGGTGGAGGCAAGAGGATCACTCACTGTAGCTAGTTGCCAGCTAGCTTTACTGAATTGGTGTGCTCTCGGTTCAACAAGATACGCTGTGTCAAAAAATAAGGTGATAGGGAGTGATAGAGGAAGACACTTGACATTGAGTTCTGGCCATCATATGCATGTGCACACATGTGTCAGCACACACAGACATGTACCCACCTCTTCCACACACAAAGAGGGCCTGAATTTGAACCCTGGATCCCTCAGATGCTGGATGGCCCTGGCTCATGTGGCAGCTCTAAGTCTCTATCCATCTTCTCCTGTCCTTTAAAATGGACTGTATTTGTTTCCTTTAATGGCTGTTAATAAAAGCTAGAGCTGGTCTTTGCCCAGGGCTAAGTATGGGCACTAGGTGCTCAGAGCCTGGAAGCTACCTTTCAAAGAGCACCAGAGAGGTGGGCAGGAGAATGAGGCTTGCTTGGGATCCAGAAGAAAAATTTCAGAAGAGTTGGTAGCTAAAGAGACCTATAGGATGTAAAGAGCCACTAGAAGGAAGGAAAGGGAATACATTGAGGTCTTTTTAGGGAGGAGTTGAGGCACTGGGCTGGTACACAGAGGAGTAAATAGCAGGCAGGATGTGACAGGAGATGGGTGTGGCTCCTGATGTTGGGACACTTTGATGATAAAGATGATGCTTTGGGGACTGAGTATCATCCAGGGGGCACAAGGAAGTCCGTGATTGATTGTCTGTTGCTTTAATATTCCTGGGGAGACATAGAAAGTCCATTCACTCCAGACAGGACACTAACTAAAGAAATGTTTCCATATAAGTCCAGCCTGGTGAGCCAATGAGTTTATTGGGGTTACTTACAGGAACATGGGTGACTCTGAGGTAGCTGTATGCCTAAAATGCAATCCTGTCCCAGTGTGGATGACAGTTCACAAAAGCACTATCACCAGAATCCCTGGTGTAACTCGAGGGCAGAGACACCACTGAAGAGTCGCTGGTCCCCCAACCATTATTTATTCCTGTTATATCTTGGGTGGAAGAATGTGTCTTGCAAGCCCCTCCCTCCTTCCATAAAGAATATCAATAGTCCCAATCTTGTGAGAGTTTCATGTGGTTGATCCAGTTCAAGATGGCATTGACCTAACCAGGATGTATTAGCTACTTTTTATGTTGCTGTGATAAAATATTGTGAGAAAAAGCAGCTTAAAGAAGTAGAAGTTTACCTGAGTATACAGCTCCAGAGAGATAGGATGCATGGTATTAAGTGGGAGAGATGGAGGCTGGAGCAGAAATCTGGGAGATCATATCTCCATCCACATGCAGAGATCAGAGAGAGGGAACCGTAAGTGGGGTGAGGCTATGAACTCTCAAATAACTCACTCCAGCAAGGCTGGAAAGGACTTCCCTAAACAGTGTCACCAACTGGGGACTAAGTGTTCAAACACCTAAGACTGTGGAGGACATTTCTCATTCAAACCACCTCACTAGAGGAAATAGCCACCCAGCAACGTCACTTCTAAAATTTAAGTGTTGAACTTACTGGTTAATGGGATTGTATTGAGAGTTAGGTCCTTTAGGAAGTGATTAGGTCATGAGTGCTCCTCCTTCATGAGTGGGAGTGGGGTTGATAAGTCCTCTTATGAAGAGGCTCCAAGCATTGGCTCACTTGCCATTCTGTCTTCTATCATGTGAACAGGAACAAGAGGGCCCTCATCAGACTCTGGGCCAATAACGTCTGACTTTCCTGCTTCTAGAACTAGGTGCGATGTATTTCTGTTGTTTATATGCCACACATCCTTAGGTACTATGCCATACAGCAGGGCATATGGAGTGAGTAAGTAAGGGCTCCAGTGGGGAAAGGTATGACCAGTTTTCCTTGGGCGTTGCCTGTGATGCTTTCCTCCAAGGGTAATTTGTAAAACTCTTTCTATTTGGAGGTTCACCTCACTATCTTGACTTAATGAGAAGTCTTCTATTGGCTGGGTCATTAAATTTAGTCCAATAATGGGGAAGCTTGGGCTTGATTGGGCTGCCCTTGCCCAGTAGTGAGCTCATCATCCTTGGAAGTAAGCAAGTAGAAGCTAATATAGCTCCGGAGAACAATGAGATGGGAGGGGGAGTTTTAAGACCTGAAGATACAGTTGGGTCCCATGACTTTGGATCACTTGTCACAGATACGTGGTGAGAAGGGCATCCTGAGAGTTGCCCTAGAAATACCTCTTTTCTTTCCACACTGAAGTTTGAAGAGAGGGCCTGGGTCAGAGAGAAGAGCTGTGTGGTTTAAGCCCAGGTGTCTCTCCAGAGTGCCAGAAGGAGGAGAATACAAAGTTGCATTTCCATAGAAGCAAGCTGTGGTATGTAAGGAGGCAGAGAGCTCACCCATCCCTGCCAAGCTGACACATGACATGGCATTCCTGAGAATGGTCACATGGAGGAAAATCAGGGGTTTTAGCCTTCATGCACGGGTTTGAATCCTGATTCTCCACCCCTGGACTGGGGAATTTTAGACAACTATGAAACTTGTGGGTCTGTAGGTTCCAAATGGAAGGAAGTCCAGAAGGATCACTGTGGGGTGTAGAAGCAGGGAGGCTTGTGAAGAAATCAATAGCTAGTAGTTGTTATCATGATGATGAAGCTGATGATGGGACACTTGGAAGTACACACCGTTTTTATTAGTTAGCACAAAATGCATGACCCTTGACCTACTCAAGGAGTTTCCATCATGGCTTGAATTGCAAAGGACTCCAGTAGGCCCATGGTGAGCTTCCATATAAGGGGTGTGCCTAGAGAACACAAAAAAGCATACAGGGACTGACTCCACCATGTTGGCCAGGTCTGGAGGACTCCTCAGGACATCTGTTGAAGAGGTTCCAATTTCCTGGAGTGGGCAGGGGTTAGTTTCATAAGTGAAAGATACTGAGGACAAAGAGGAAGCTTTGGAGTGGGGTTAGACAAAAAGACTTTGGTAGGAAGAAGGTGAGATGGCTCAGTGAGTCAAAGCACTTGTCACCAAGCGTGACCACCTGAGTTCAATCCCTGAGACCCACATGCTGGAAAGAAAGAACTAACTCCTGCAAGTTGTCCCCACCCACACCCACACACACGTAGATAGATGTAACAAAAATTTAAAAAGAACTCAGGGTGTGTGTGGATTCTGTTCTTCCTTACTCTCAGAAGGTTTTGGAAGCTTGCCACCTACCTCCACTGTGAGTAGCTCCCTCTACTGTGGGAATCAACTGATGACTAGAAGGGAGACCACAGTGATCCCCACCTCTTGGTGTTCATGACTTTGTCATCCTTGGTTTTGAGTGAGAAGCCTGGGTTCTGCTTGCCACCCTAAGATGTAGCAAAGGTGGCCTGTTGGTGCTCTAGTGAGTGACTGTTACATAAGACTGCGCCTTAGCAGACCAAAGCAGACTCTCTCCTTTGGGCTTTCTGAAGGTACCAGATTGCTGGAGACTCCCACATGACAGGGAAGCACAGAAAGCTTCCAGAATTTGAGTGGCCTCCAGCCAATACCCAGAAAAAAAAAAAACCAAAAAACTAGGGTCCTCTGCCATATAGCCACATGAAAATGAATTGTGCTAATAACCCACGTGAACTTGGAGTTGGGCTCTTCTCCAGTCAAGCTCTGGATAAGAATGCAGTCCTGCGGGCACCTCTATTACATCCTGGCAAGACCCGGAACATAAAACCCAGCTCAGCTGTGCCTGGACTCTTGCCCCACGGAAAGGGCGAGATGGTAAATGTTTGCTTTTCAAACTGCTAAATTGTGATAATTTACTATGTAGCACAGAAAACTAATAATATCCATTTCCAACATTAAGTATGGCTTTTATCCTTTCACTTCACTGCTTTATTTCCATTTTGTATTCTACTCAATATATTAACATATAATAAATTTATGAAGTGCCAACATTTTAGAATTTATGAAGGGTTCATAGGGAAATGTCTTCCCTTGCACCTTGTTCCCAGTTACGCAGTTTCTCTCCCCAGGGCAACATGTGCCTCCAGTTTCTTATTTATCTTTCCAGAAAGTTCTTCCATCTGTGTACAAATTCTACTCCATATGTAGTTTTCTCTGGCATTGCCAGAACCTTCCTCTGTAGACTGCTTTGCCCTTGATATTCAGGCTTGGAATCATTCTTTATCATTCCTTTTTTTTTTAAGATGAATGGATTGAAATTTAGTGGTCTGTCTGCAACTAGTGGATTTTCAAGGGGTGTCTAATCTTTTGTTTTTACAAACAATAGGGGAGCATGGAGTTGGTGCCTTTATGATATGTAAATCTGTTCTGTAGGAAAATGTGATTTTAGAGTGCCAAAACAGATATCTTTATAATATTGTTACTGCTTTTCTTCCATAGATTCTTAACAGCATTCCTATAGCAGCTAAGTATGAGAGTCTGTTTCTCTTCCTCTCACAAAGCAATAGCCATGTTTTTGCCCTTCGACACTATCGGTGGAAAATGTTGTATTGGTGCATTTAGTTGGATGCTGAGAAATAAGGATTAAGAAACACATATACTTTCTTTCACTAAATTTGACTCATATTCTTTGCCCATTTTCTTAATTGCTTGTGGGTCTTTTAATTTATTTTGTCAGATTGACATGTACAGTACTGTATCTATTAGGATAATTAGTTTTTTGTTTGGGTTTTGAATTTCAAATTCTGTATTTGCCTCTATTGCATTTTGATTTTGTTTGAGAGTCTTTGCAAAGTTTATTCCTTCAGAGTAAAATTTACCACTTTTCTCTCCTTCTCTTCCCCTCCCTTCCTCTCTTTCCTCTCTCTGCTGCTGTTTCTGCTGGATTTGAGTCATACTTAGAAAGTCCTTCCCCACTCTGAGAAAATAATAAAAATGCCCAATTATTGCACTTCAAAAATATCAGTTAAATATAGTGCAAGGAAATTGGTCCCTTTGAGACCGATCAACAAAAGAGCCTCAGCTATGAGCCACGGAGAAAGGAGAAATTTCAACTTTGAAGTCAGAACATGAAGCTGTCTCTCTTCTGGGCAGAGACTAAGAAAAGGTCATGGAGATTCTAGCTCAGGTCAGCCTGACCCTCGATCTGCTGTCCAGATTGTGTCCCAGTTCCTGGTCCATCCAGCAGGCACAAAGCCCATAGTACCAGAGACAGCACCCTCACCTGTAAAATGGGAGCACCACCATCCTCCTCACCTTGCCTGCTTTGCAGTGTTTCTCTGAGGATCAAATGACACAACCAAACACAGAAAGGCTTGGAGACTGCCCTCTCCACCCCCATGTCCTGCAAGTCTGCCTATTTATTACTCCTCTGAGTTTCCCAGCGTAAGTATGTCTCGTTCAGTTAACACCGATGAGACCATCCCAGCTGGAAAGCCTCAAGTCACCTTTTACACCTGCCCCCCACATAATCCCCATCCAAGCAGCTCCAAGGCTCACTGGACAGCATGCTGGGATGCCTCTTGTATTTGTTTTCCTTGTTCTCACTATCCTGTCATTGGTCTTTTTCTGTTTAGACCATTTCAATCACTTCCTTAGGGACTAGCTGCTCCAGGCCCTTTTCCTCCCCCACACACTGCTGTCCTGGCCTTGGAGATTCAGTGGAATTCTGGGGAAGAGTTTCTTGCCCTGAAAATGGGTGAGATAAGAAATTCTTTTCTACTGCTGCATGTTTGCTGGTCTGCATGAGATACTGGGGACTGTGATGGATACCTGAGCTTCTTCAGCTGGTAAAGGGAGGGAGGAAATAGGGCAAGTGTGGTCTAATGTTCAATGACTATCCATTGAACAATTGACCCACCTCTGGGCTTATGTGAGGCAAATAAATGTGTTGGGTTTCTGCTATGTGGGGATGTGAGCAATGCCACTGCTAGCAAATAGTACATCTTTGGACATAATGGGGTGTTGTGTGCTCTTTTCTGGGGAGACACGAACAAATGTCTATTCTCTCCAGATAGAGCAGTGATTATAGAAATTCTATGGATTCTATAGATCATAGAAATTCTAGCCAAGCCTAACTGGATGAACCCAATGAGTTTATTAGAGTTACTTACAGGATCAGGGTGACTCAAAGACAGCTACCCTATGGAAAAGGCCTCTTCAGAGTCTCAAGACAGTTGCATCATTGGGGGTCCCTGCACAACTTGCAGGCAGATCCTCTAGAGAGTCTCTTCTTCCCCAGCAAGTACTTATTGCTTTTGTAAGTCCAGGGAGGAGCCAGGAGAATCGTGGAACCTCCCTGTGAGTATCCAGAGTCTCCTGCCTTCCCTCCAGTGGAGACACTTTTCAGTCTGAAGGAAACAGCTGTATAACACGGGGTGCCCTGACTGTGGTGGAGCTGGCACATGACTGTGCCTACCTAGCATGTGGTGGTGGGGACACCTTGTTTACTGAAAACATTGGCTCTTGTGTTTGGGGCTTGTCTTGGCCTAGAGGAGCAGGGAAGGTTTGGGAATTTAGCAGAGATGGTGAAATGAAGAGAACAGAGAGTTGTTAAAGACATCGTCTTCTCTCCCACCACCTCCATGAGAATCTTCTGGAAGGAAAATGCTTTGAGTTGGGGCAGGAGATGGAGACATCAAAATCATGAAAGATGTGATGAGTCCCCATGTTAGCCAGTAAGAAGCATTCCTCCATGGCCTCTACATCAGCTCCTGACTCCAGGATCCTGCCCTGCTTGATTTCCTGTCTGGACTTCCTTCAATAATGAGCAGCAATATGGAAGCGTAAGCCAAATAAACCCTTTTCTCCCCAACTTGCTTTTTGGTCATGGTGTTCCATCACAGCAATAGAAACCCTGACTAAGACAGTCCCCAAAGGCATACCTCCAAGGACCTCATTTCAACCAGGTTCCACCTGCTTCAGTTTACACTATTACACAGTAGTTCATCAAATAATGAGCCCATCAATGAATATACTAGCCCACTGGTGAAGTCAGAACCCTCAAGAGCCAATCACCTCTCAAAAGTCCTACATCTGAACATTTTGCACTGGTACAGGGCTTCAAGATGTGGGGGGGGGGATCTAGAACGTCTTTGGAGGGCATTCTAGATGTAAACTGCAATAGGTCCTAGACTGTAAGTTGATTCAGGGCCCAGCAGATAGATAGGAATCAGCCGGGTGAAGGAGTTTTCTGTGTGAATCCAAACATGAAGGAGAAAGTGGTCTGACCCTGGAGAGTGACAGTGGGTTGTGAAGGTTGGCTAGACAGTTTTCCCCAGCTGAAGGAATGATCAGAGAGGAGCTTTGTGAAAGCCACTGATGTGACAGTATTCACAGAGCCTGCAGCTCTGGCCTGGACACACCATCACTGCTAGGGAAAGAGTTGGTCATAGGTGAAGGATAGGGAGTCACATGGGACAGTAGACAGGGGTGAACACATCCTCAGTTTGGTGGTAAACAATGAGATAAGAAACAGATAGATATAGGTTGTCTAAAGTTCTGTGCTTCTGTCAGAAGTGGGGGTTTTAGAAGTTGGTGGGACAGGGGCACAGGAAGGTTCTCCCTTGATCTTGTACCCACCAATCGCTTCCTTGCACTGTGAGTGGCATTGTGGTACATTCTGCATTTATGGCTGTTCTATAGCTAGAGGAGGCCAACCTTGGGGCTTTGTGCATATACCCAGGGGTAGAGGCATCCAGGAGGAATCTCAATAGACCCGTATCATGGACTTGCTCATTCCTCAAGTCACATAAGACCTTTCTGTGGTTGTTTTCTCTATTCCCATACTGACAGGCCTGTTCAGATGCAATCAGAGTCTGGCCTTGGTACTGGTGACAGGTGGGCACCTGGAGCTAGAGTATGTTGCTATAGCAACAAGGTAGGGAAAACTGCCCCAGAGCCCTCATCTGGTTAGCCCCTAGGGCCAGCCCACTTTCCCATCACCATGTCTTCCAGAGTCACTGCCTAAGAATGCCTGCGTTCTTCTGAGACAGGAACTTTAAATGGAGAGGAAATCAGAGGTTTACCTAACTATATAGATCCCTTCCTTTCTTACACATACTTGCTATGACAGGAACTTTAAATGGAGAGGAAATCAGAGGTTTGCTTAACTATATAGATCCCTT
>CAJQZJ010000619.1:294974-327610 GCA_907164525.1 Lophiomys imhausi | reverse complement strand
GTGTGTGTGTGTGTGTGTGTGTGTGTGTGTGTGTGTGTGTGTGTGTGCACATGTGTGTGGTATTTGATTGTGTTGGGGACCTCTGAAGTTGAGTGGTAGGCAGAAAATAGGAAAGGTTTAGGAAGATATTTTGCAGTTTTACACACATAGTGTCATAACCTGAGGCCCTTTAAAATGTAGCTGTGGAATGCCACCTCTGGAGGTTGACTGGCAGGGTGTGAGAACTTTAAAACACTTCCTAGTTTAGAGGCTGGGAGGATGACATAGTGCAAGGTGTTTGCTGAGTGAACATGAGAGCCTGAGTTTTATCTTCCAACACCCACAGAGAAACCAGGTGAGGCTATACCCACATGTAATCTTAGCCCTGGGGAGACGAAGAAAGCAAGCTCTCTGAGCTTATTGAGTAGCCAGCTAGCGAAATGGACACGTTCCAGGTTCAATGAGAGAAAAAGAAAATAGAAAGTGGATGTGACCAAATGTCTCAGGGAGAGGGTACAAAATCTCCTGGGTGGATACCCATTCCATAGAGAAAGCTCCAGATAACAGATGTGACCTAACAGAAGAACCTAAACAAATGTACCAACTATATTATCTCACAAATCCTGGAGACTTTTTGGATGATCACACATAGGAAAGTTGGAGGCTGCTATTGGTGGTCTGTGGATACAGATGAAAGAGAAACAGAGGCTGGCAAAGATCCTACAATACACAGGGAAGACTCCCATAACACTGAATTACTTCTAACAGCTCACAGTGTTAGAGTGCTAGAATTGAGAAGTGGGCATATGAGAAGTAAGGGAGGAAGACATATGAGCCCGTATGGGAATATCAGGAAGGTAGTGAGCAAAAGCCAGAGAAGCTGAGACTACTCCAAGTCACTAGTGGAGAGCTACAGCATGTGGGGATAATGGCCATAGAACTTGAGGAAAGAAAAGTGAGTGGAGACAAACAACTATCACATGTCCTGGCCATGAATCCCACCCCTGAATCCAGACCATCCAATGGGTGTCTTGGACTCCTGTGGAGGGAGCTGTGCAAGAATTGGGGTTGAGGGTACATCCTCAGGGAGCAGCCATACTCCAGGGACAAGTGGAAATGAAGGGGGCCACATCTTTGGATGAGTCAAGCACTGTCTCCCTGTAGCCTCTATTTTCATATTATCTGCAGAGTCCCATCCACTCTGTATCTGCAGGCACTGAAGACAGTAAATGCACATATGTGGCTGTCCAGTATCCCTGACTTCATCCTTCAGGTTGATGCCTCCAGTGTCTCAAATTGTTTGAGAGTGACTCTTTCCAGACTGCTCATACTCTATCCTCTTCTGGTCATATCTTTATGCCCACAGAAAAAGAGGATAAGAAGGAAGGCATGTTTTCCACATTCAGGTGCCCCTCTACCCTGCACCATCCAATACATGCTCAGAGGGTGTTCACTGTGCAACAGCCGGCACCTGGCTTAGCTAGGGCATGTTTTGTGATTGAGTGGGAGAACAATGCTATCAGAGTTGGAAACTGTCCCTAGACTGGATTAAATAGGGTCCCCCCAAAATGCATGAACGTGACCTACCTGGAGAAAATCCTTTCTGCCAATGAATCTTTTGATCTTGAGATACCTTTCTAGATTTAAGGTGGAACCTCAGAACGTGACCTACCTGGAGAAAATCCTTTCTGCCAATGAATAGTTTGATCTTGAGATACCATTCTAGATTTAAGGTGGAGGCCAAATACAATGATATCTGTGTAAGAAGAGGAAGGGGGCAGAAGAGGACAGGTGGGGAAGAAATCTACATGAAGACAGAAACAGAGATGAGTTAGGCTGCCACAAACCAGGGAGCACATAGAAGCTTCAGAAACAACAAAGAAGGAAGGAAGGAAGGATAGAAGGAGAGAGGAAAAAGAAAGGAAAAGAGGGAGGGAAGAAGAAAGTAGAGAGAGATGGAGGGAGAGAAAAGGGAACAATAGGAAGAAGGAAGGGAGGGAGGAAGGAACTTATAAGGAAGGGTAAAGGGAGGGAGGGAAGAAGGATTCACATTAGTTCTTGCAGAGGAAGCATGACCCCCTGACCACTTGGTTTCAGACTTTTGTCCTCTCGAACCATGAGAGAGAATCAGTTTCTAGTGTTTTGAGTCACCCAGTGTGTGGTTCTTTGTTCTGGCAGCCCAAGGACACAGGCAGTCTCCTCTGTTTAAATGCCAAGTGGTTGCACTCTGACAGAAATATTGAACCCCGGCCTTGCTTGTCAAGTTCCCGGAGGTTTATTGTTTGGGTGACAAAGGAAGATTGGAAATAGGAGGCCTCGGATGTCTCTCTCTTACAGTCCACCTTTCATCCTTTGCCAGTCGGTGACTCACCTTAGAGGGAAGTGGGATTTGAGATTTTGATGAACTCGGTCACAAGTAGCTTCTGGTAGCCACAGAACCAGCTGCACTATTGCGTGGCTTCTGATTCTATAACACAATAACAGCCTATACTTGTATGATTATTAATGTCTACTGGGTACTCTATAGTGCTTTCAGCATCCAACTATTTCAGGGGTCCCACAGGCCACCCTTAACTTCTCTTTCCTCCTGTCACTGATGCTGGAGCTTCACATGTCACGTGACTGTCCTGCCCTGGCGCATCTTTCCCACTCTGGCAGCTTTGGAAGAAAACTGGAGGATTCAGAACCATAGAAAACTGAGTACAGTCTGGACCAGCAGGGTGGTACAGTCCCGGGTGGCTTGTTAGATATCAAACAATCTTCTGGTTCCTATTTCCTGAGTCAGAATTTAAGAGGATGCCCAGTGGACTGTGTGCACATTGTAAAGGGAAAAGAGGGAGACAAATACCCTAAGAAAGTGCCAACTTTGGGGAAATTTTGTTCTGTCTTGATCAGATGAGCTGAGATCACAGAGACCCAGACTCTCTGGTCCTCGATTTCCACATGTGGGAACTTTATAACAGACAACCTCATTCAAAGGTTGTTCTGGGACCCAGCAGTCCTGGGAACACAGCCAATTCCCCACCTCCGACCCCAAAGCTGGAGATGACCTTTAAGGCTACAGAGACTCTCAATGACAATTAAGAAATGAATGGTCAATTACTCTTTTTCTTAGTCCTCCTCATGGGGGAAGACCGGAAGCTTCCAGCTGCAGAGGTCCATGTGTAGTTAACTGATGCTGTGCAAGATACAAGACATCAGATAAGCAACTAACAGACCTTTCACAAGGTTCCACTGGGCTCTCCTATCCGGAACTCAGGAGAGAAGGGGCTGGCTAGCTCGGAAATTCCTAAGGCACTCAGCCCTGGGTACAAACTGTTGCTCTGACCCCAGACTTCAGGACATTCTGTCTGAGTGGGCTGGACAGTCCCAATACAGACAATTTTCGATCACTGGCCATTTTGTACCCAGTATCCATGGCAGTTCCGATGTAGGAGGTCCTTCCGGTTTGGATAAGAGTTACAGGCAGAGGTGTTTTTCATACACCAACAATAATGCAATATTCAATCTTGTGGCCTGAAGGTCTGAGAACCCCAGAGTGAAGAAAAGCACATATGTGGGTGGGAAGGACAGTAGCGCCATCGCTCCACATGGATGGGCAGGAGCAGATCACCTCTGACACATCTCCCAAGGCAGGTTGTCCTATGACACTGATAGGACAATGAAGGGCTGTCTGTCCTTGGCTTGGAGGATGACTCACACAGGGCCTTGTTAACCTGTTTACAGTGAGTCATCTGGGTCCCTATAGGCCCAGTTCCCTCAACTGAAAAATAGGAGTACTAGTAACTGCCAGGCCGCCTCATAAAGATGTAAGTTCTAAATCAAAATGCACCAAAGGTGGTATTCATGTCCCATGGACTGTAAAGTATCCCTTGTAGGTAACATGGCAACCCTGTAGCCAAGTCCAGCTTCTGCTTCCTATTTGTGGAGTCAGTCTTCTTCTGGGGCATGCTCGCAAAGCCTAAAAGAGGGAGGAAGTTAAACTCAGCATGCTTACAAAACGCAGGTACCCAGTGTTCTTCAAATCTTTCTGTACCTCTCTCTTCAGACAGCTGATCAGAGCTATTAAAAGGTCTTTACCGATGAAGAGGGCACAGGGGAGACCCCAGGAAGGTGGGGGGGGGAGTAGGAAAGTGGTGTGGGGAACCGTGAGAACATTGTTGGCTGCGAATCCAGCTCTGCCCCCCTCCACTGGAAACTCTGGTCTCTTGTCATCAGCCTTCCAGTCTCTCCAGCCTCCTTGCCTTCTTAGCTATATGGGGCTTATTTTTGGTCATATATATTTTGAATAAGTAACTACTGTTTCCTTGTCTGGGTTGTTTCTGTCACCTAATTTCTCTTTATAAACCGCTCCATATTCTCAGAAATTCATAGGAGGTTAAGGAAACATTGCTGCAAAACCCCTCCCCAGGCTTATTTGATACTGAGGTTTTAAAAGTTGCTCAAAATGCCTGCAGCTGGTAAATTTTGTGATTTACCTTTGTCTCCTCGGGTTCTGTCACCTCCTCTGGTCACTCTTGCTCTTGTGTTTGTGACACTGGATGGGTCACAGGATACAGCCACAGTGTGGTGTTATCAGTGTCTCGCAATTCAGGGACATGACACCAGGTGAGGTAGCACAGGGAGCTTTGGGAATGTCCCTGAAAGCACCCCATACTTGGAGATAGCTCACAGCCTTTAACTCTGTATAGAACAGGCAGTGAACTTCACCCATACCAACTGGAAGAACTCCCAACCCAGATTCTTCTCTACTTAGACTCAAAAATGCGCCGTTTAAGCCTTGTGGTGCAAGCAAGCTCAGGACATTTTAAAGAGTCTAAATGCGTCTGTAAGACTTAGAAGAAGAATTCAAATACCGACGCAAGAGACAAAAAGTTCATTTCAAAAAGTTAATAAAGCTCAGTTACAGCACTTTAATTGAGTCTTACTAAAATTGGTAAGATTTTGGAATGGTTTCGTAAGACAAGTTAAGTCAGATTCCCAACTTGGCTATATCCTTTTGATATCTTTCAATTTATTAATTAAGGAAACAAGAGAATATTTGATTAAAAAACAATGATAAGAAATATCTGTAGAAATAAGCAAAATTAACAGATGTTATTCTGCTGCTGAAGAGAAAGTGATGAGGCTGGGGAGATGGTTTAATAGGTAAAGTGCTTACTGTGCAAGCACGAGGACCCAAGTTCAAGTCCCCAGTGCCCACCTTACAAATAGCTGGCTGCAGTGGGGTACTCCTGTAATTCTAGTGTTGGAGAGGCAAAAACAGGAGGATCCCAGAGGCTTGCCGACAATTAATCTTACACAGGTTCAGTGAGAGACTTTCCTTCAAAAATATACAGTGGAGGGCAATAGAGTAGTAGCTCATTGAGTTCTGGCCTCATATGTGCAATGTGTCCATGCATTTAAAATACACACACACACACACATACACACACACACACACACACACACACACACACACACACAGTCTAATTCAAGAAGAGTGAATTATAATATACGCAATTCATTAAGAGAAGGAGAGACTGTTTGGGGGCTGGAGAGATGGCTCAGTGATTATGAGCACTGACTGCTCTTCCAAAGGTCCTGGGTTCAAATCCTAGCACCCACATGGCAGTTCACAGCTGTCTATAATGGCCAAGCATCATGGTATATGTCTTTAATCCCAGCACTCGGGAGGCGGAGGCAAGCAGATCTCTGTGAGTTCAAGGCTAGCCAGCTCTACAGAGTGAGTCTAGGACAGTAAAAAATACACAGAGAAACCCTATCTTGAAAAACCAAAAAAAAAAAGAAATAAAATAAAATAAATTAGTAAAATAAAAAGTAAAATGAAGTCACTCATAGATTTTGTACTTGATTTGGATTTTCTAACCTTTTGTGCAAACAGTCTCCTACCTCTTCTTGACAGTGAGCATGTACACAGACGCACACATACAGACGCACACAGAGGCACACACAAAGACGTACACACAGACACACACACATACATACATACACATACACACAAACATACACACACCTTTATCAGCTTCAGGTTCTATAAAAAGTGGAATAGACCCAGTATACCCTTCTTGATTTCAGACTGATGCATCCTCTATGGGATGCCTTCCCAATCTTCAGAGGGGCAGTGCCCTCTGCCCTGGAGTGCCATCAGTGGCCCCTGACATGGTGGTGTTGTGATTGGTCTCCGACTTCTTTGAAGGAAAGAACTACATGTTTTGGCTTCCATGGCTGTATCCAGACTCTTAATATGAGAACTGAATGTGCAGGAGCCTGGAATAAATGGTCATTATCCTCTGGAGCCCAGAGAACCTAGGCATAGACCTCCAGGCACTTTTGTCTTCTCTTCTTTTTTTTTTCTTTATTTTTTATTTCTTCAAGTTACATCTCAATCACAGTCCCCTCCCTATTCCCCCCTCCAGTCCCACCTTCCCACCCTCAACCCCCCATCCTCTCCCCCCCACTTTTTTAAGTTTAAGGTATATCTTATTTCCCCCTTGCCTTCTCTTCTTGCTGTCTAGAAAAGATAGGCTACCTGATCATTCTGGGATCCCAATATCTAATAGAGAAGAAACCATGTATCTTCTCAGGGACTCTCCTACCCCTTGTGGTGGGGCACAGGTCCTGGGCAGCCTTCTGCCCAATGCAGACACCAGGATGCCCTGAGCTGTCTCTGGGTGGGTGACTCATGTCAGGGGAGCAGAGCTGGGAATGGCTGGGGAGTTCCTGGTGGTAGGGAGGAAGAACTGGGTATAAGTGGAGGGACTGGACATGTGCCAAAGGGAGGGGCAGTCACCGAGTCTCAGGAAGGGCCCTGGGGTGGGTGTTCTACAGGTACCCACAGTTTTCAGCTTTTTGAGGGTTTTCCTTAGAGAAACTGCGGAATTTAAAGTAATTTTATCCCTGAGAACATCTGGTTTTTCTCTCTTAAATGATAGGAACCTCACTGTGTTATTTTACTTCTTGTTGCTGGGACAAAGAAGCTGACAAAAGCAACTCAGGGCGGAAAGGATTTATTTTCGCTCACAATTCAAGACTGCAATCCATCCCAGCAGGGGAATTACAGCAGCAGCTTCAGGGAGCTTGTCCCATCACATCCTCATACAGCATCATTGGGAAACGTAGATTAAATAACAGAGTCACTTCCCTGAGTGACATTCCCTGATGCTTGTGTTGACAACTCAGGTCTGAATTTTAGTGATGACATGGTTTTAACCCTGGCTTTGCCTTGTTGCCTGCAGAATTTCTTATTGTTATCAGGATCACATAATTTTGTCATGTGGAAGCGTCTAGGTGTTGGAAGCTGCATACATTTCTGGAAGAGAGTTGTGGAGATTTTAAACGATGGGCATCTTCAGAGGCCACCCAGACCAGCAGTCTCCAAACTGTTTCCTAGCCAGACTCCTTGGAAGGAGATATTGTACGAAGCTCAGTATGTCAAAGGCTAGGGATAGCACAGGACTAAGGAACTCAAAGGATCACAGGTGCTCCCTCCTTTTGGGCAGTCGGCAAGAAGCATTTCTTCATTCCGTTCTGGGAGGAATATCCACCAAGGATGAAGTCCCTTTGCTGAAAGCCATGGCGCTAATATAATGCCTTACATGAAAGTGGAGAGCACAGAGAAAATTACTCAGGATGACTCAGGAACCCGTTGCTTTCTCCTGGCCTCAGTTTCCCCTTTCTGTATCTGAGATCACAGCCTTGCAAGGTCTTAACGCCCATAACCATGTTCTAAACTAACGTGTGACACGGGCGCCCCCTTGCGGTGATAAAAGGCCCTGGACGTCGGAGAAGTTGATGTCTTTGTAGGGTTAGGCAAATGGAGGCCCAACAAGGGCTATCCTATGTCCTGCCCCATTTAGTGCTTCCTCAACAGAGGGCTGTGAGGTTGGCATCTGCTCTTGATCCTCACGTTCTCACACCGGGTGGAGCATCAGGAGGTCTTAAGAGTCATGGTGACAAGTGTTCCCTTGGCAGCACTATTAACTACATTGTGGTTTTGGTCAAGGCCCTTCGCAGGAAGCAGGTGGGCTTGCCCAACTGAGGCGCTGGGTGATGCGCATGGCCAGCCTCAAACCTGGCATCAAGGGGTCTGTGAAATTCCCTGAACTTTAGGGAGAGTTTGTACATAGCAGCAGTTGTAGGAAATAAGGGTCTAGTGTTTTTTTCTGCTTTTCTTGAGGTGACCCTCTACTCTGAGCGCCTTAGCAGCCATGGTCCAGAGGCTCCAGAGGAGGGACTTACTCGCAAGAGTCTTGACACTAAGAGTGCTCACACTGGGCAAAAGTGACCACTGATGCTTGGAAGTGCTCAGAAAGTCAAAGAAAGATAAAAAGCCGAGTCCCGTAGATCAGGACTGACAACCAGGAAAAATAGGCTCAACTCTGCAAACCTCTGCCTGCTGAGGGTGTTTTCTGGTTTTCCTCTCCTGGGAACTCCAAAGACAGGAGCTGACAACCGGCAGACCAGACCGGGTTCTGTTAAGCCACAGCAATGGATGATGAGCTGCCTCCTGCCTTTAGTCAGCTTTACACTGTCACCCATTCTGGTTCACTTTGCAAAGCATGAGTAGGAGGGCAGGGTGGCAGAGGTGGCAGAAGAAAGCCACGTATTTCACCAGGGTTAGTTCATTTGACTCTCACTATGACTCTGGGAAGTGGGGTCATTATCACCATGTACTTGAAGAAACTGAGGCTTGGAACTAGAGAGTGACTTGTCACACACATCAGAAAATGTGTCGATGTCTGGGCTGTGTGTATATGTCCATGTGCGTATGTATGTGTATGTGTGTGTTTGTTTATGTCTGTATGTATGTGTGTATATATGTATGTGTGTATTTACATATGTGTATATTTGTGAGTGTATTTGTGAATGTGTCTATGTATGTATGCATCTATGTATGCATATATGTGTGTTTGTGTTTGCATATGTGTATATGTATTTGTATGTATGTATGTATATGTGTGTATTTGCATATATGTGTATATATGTATGTGTGGATTTGTGCCTCTGTGTGTGTATATATGTATGTGTGTATGTGTATATATGTATGTGGCAGATTTTCATCTACATTTTACTATGTAGTTTTTTAATTAGCATATATTATTTAGGCATAATAATGGATTTCATTATGACATTCTCATACATATATACCATGTATTTTACTCATATTCACCTGTTATCATTTCTTATCACTCTCTCCTGCTGATCCTTTCCCTTACCTCAAATAGACCCCATAACTTTACTTTCATGTCTTTTTTTTTTTTTTAATGAACCATTGAGTTTTGTTAGGGTTGTTTCCAGGGACATGTCTGAAAAGCAGCTATTACAGGAAATATGCATCTCCCCAGTGCTACTTCACTGAAGATGATGATGTTGCTTCCTCTCCCAGAAACCACTGATTATGCTGGGCTTTGAATTGTGCTCTGCAGCTGGCACATACGACACTCACAGTACTGATGGGGAACACTCAGCACCTCAGGAGACATCATGCCCAACTGTTGGTGCTCCTGGCCTGTCCCCTGAGGATGCTCCCAACGCGTTGACTTTGGTTCTTCTCCCAGGTTTTGGGCTGGCTTTCCTGCTGACCCAGCAGTTTCTGATGGCCTACAACTCTCCAGTTTTGATTTCTCATTTCCTGGTGATGGGATCTGACCCTGACACTCCCTGGCCCACACCCTGCTCTGATCTGTCTCTGGGCTTAGCAATTCACTCATGCACAAGTCCACACCTCCTCTTTGCTCGACCCAAGGCCTGTAGACTGGCAGCTCTCCTGGACCCCCTCCCTGCACAATAACACGGGGCCACACCCGCATCAGAACAGTTTACCTACAATGGGCATTGGCCTTCTCTGCCTTCCCACCAATTACCTGCCCCCCTCCACCCAGCCTTCAGGAAGGACACTTGAAAAATTACCAAGCTTTCAAATGCCATGCTCATCTTTGTCATTGGGGACTGAGAGATCCAGGGTCCTGTAGACATTTTACATTCCTGGCTAGAACAAGGTCCCCCCAACCGTCCCTTTCCACTACACCAGCAAACACTATGGCAGGTTCTGTGCTACTTCTCTCTCCTCTCTAACCTCTGCTGCCATCTAATTAGCCTCTGTCCACACTGGCCAGTTTGAGGCTGTCCCTCAGTGGCCCATGACATGGTCACCTTTTCCTCCAGTGCATTACTGAAGTTCATATGTCCAGTATCTATCCATAGAGTCATAGCGTGTTCCCTCTTCTCACTGTCATGATCACTACATATCTCTATGCCTGTTCAGTACATGAATGCATGGCTGAGTCTTGGATTAGAGCTGACTAGACTCTCCCAGCTGCTCTCAAGCCATGTCCTGCCACACTGAATACAGCTCCAGCTGCTTCTTGGGTATTACAGCAGTATTTTACCCCCATCCCGATTAAATATAACATATTCATGCCAGTAAGCACTTTACAGACAGGAGCCTTCTTAACCCACCCCTGATTCAGCGAGGGAGAGACCCAGGAAGTGTTTGAACAGAACTTCCAGAGATGCTAGCCATAATAAGTCAGTGGTGTTCAACCTTCCTAATGGTGCGACCCTTTAATACAGTTCCTCATGTTGTGGTGACACCCAGCCATACAATTATTTTTGTTTTTATTTCTTAACTGTGATTTTGCTACTATTATGAATCATAATGTAAATATCTGATACACAGACAGTCTTATGTAATCCCTGTGTATTAAGGGGTGAAGGTGGGATGTCATCCAAGGCAGGGTTAGCTCAGAGCTGAGGCACACAGCACAGTCCTCATGGAGTTCTGCACCGTGTTCAACCTCAGGGTATTTGCAGATGAGATGCATTCACTTTCAGAGCCTCATCCAAACTACAGCAGAGTCCAATTAGGGTTCCCATCTCTTCCCGGGTATCACATGTCTTTAATCAATAGGCTTCAGCTAGAGTTTTGAAGTTGGTTTCCGATCACCCTGGACGTCTAATTATGTATCGCTCCAACCCATCCATACAGCTGTCATATCGCATCCCATCATTAAGCCAAGACAAAAAGTACCTCCAGCAAATTCCAGACTAATCTTCTGAGCCTGTTATAGTAAGGAAAGAAAGCTGGGTGGGTCACTAATGACCTCTCTTCAGTGACGTCCTTTTCTTTTTGGAACATTTCTTTTGGCTTCCACTTAGTTCCGTCACTCATGTCTCATGATTAGTGACCCACTAGCTGTCAGTTTTAGAACCTTGGTCCCCAGTTGTTCCAATCCCATTACCTTAGGCAGGTCTGCTGAGGCCAGCAGATATAGAGCTAGAGAGAGAAACGGGAAGGTGTTGTGAAGTATTCTTATATCCACAATTCCCTTGAGGAGGGCATCAGCTTTGCAACCACAAAGAGAGAGGCACCAAGATGAGCTGAAGGTGGGATAGATGGGCTGGTTATGCTTGAGTGCGGCATTCCCAATGCTAACACAGAGACTGTGTAGTGGGGCTATTTAAGGTCTCCAGATGTTTTGGGTGAGTTGATTTTATACAGGGACCGACAGAGGCCATATTAGGTGTCAAAGATGAATTTTCAAACATTAAGTGCATAATCAGTCTGGGACTGTACCCAGGGAGTGCTGAATGATGTGGAGCCTGGATCTCTTGGTCTTGCTTTTGCATTTGTTCAGAATCCAGCCCAACCATCTGCACATGACTGTTGAGGGAGAAGGACATTTGGGATGAGGAATTCCAGCATACTGATGAGAACTCTGTCTGATATAAAGCCTTATTGTGTCTTTCTCCCCATCCCCAATGTGAGGTTTTGAGATCTTCTGAGGTCATTAGAGGCAGGTATTCCCTCTGTCTGTCTGTCTGTCTCGTGTGTGTGTGTGTGTGTGTGTGTGTGTGTGTGTGTGTGTGTTTGTTTGTATACGTGTGTACATCCCTGTGAAAGCCAAAAGTTGATATGGCATTTCTTCCTCAAGTACCACTGTCTTCTCCTTCTCCTCCTCCTCCTCTTCCTCCTCTTCCTTTTCCTCCTCCTCCTTCTCATCCTCCTCCTTCTCCTTCTACTTCTGCTGTTTCTTCTTCTTCTTATTATTATTATTTATTATTATTTTTTTTTTCACTAATTTGAGGCAAGGTCTTTCTCTGCACCTGGAGCTCACTGATTCAGACAAACTTGTTGCCCGGCAAACCCCAGGGGTCCTCCTGTTTCTGCCCTCCCAGCACTGGGATTACAGGCATGTGCCTTGCATTTTAACATGGTGCTGGAATTGAATGTGGTTCCTCAGGCTTGTGCAGCAAGCAATTCACTGGCTGAGCTGTCTTCTCAGCCCACAGGCATGGTCACTTAATAAATTCTTGGTAATACACATGCTGTGAGCCACGAGGTAAGAAGGAACCCAGTTCCTAGCCCATCCTCTTGATTGAGGACTCATTCTCACCAGAGTCACAGGCAATCCCCTTGAGAGGGATCCTGGAGAGCTGATTTGCCAGGCAGGTGCTTTTTGTTTCAGAAGTATGAGGAAATCACTGTTTAAAATCTGGGGAGGTTTAGCTATGTGCTTTGTGTGAAGGAGGTTCTGCAAGGAGAAACAGCTCTGAGTGAGGAGACTGTGGTAATTATAGAAAGTCCCAGTGGCCCGGCATGGTGGTGCACACCCTTAATCCCAGCACTAGGGAGGCAGAGGCAGGAGGATCTCTTTGAGTTCAAGGCCAGCGTGGTCTACAAGGACAGCTAGGGCTACACATAGAAACCCTGTCTCGAAAAACAAAAACAAAAACAAAAAGAAAGCCCCAGTGAATTATCTGTACATCGGAATGGGACTGATCTGGTAGGGCTATCTGTACATCGGAATGGGACTGATCTGGTAGGGCTAGGAGCTGGAGAGGAGGTGGTGGGGACTAATAGCCAAGTCACCTTGGTAACCACATCCTGGTGGGAAGAAAGGGGTCTGGAGCCAATGGAGAGGCAGGACAGCAGGGTGTTTCTCCATCTTTCCTTCCATGACCTAGGGAGTGCTTTTGAAGGGAGTAGTACAGCTGGGAGACTCTTGGTGACCCTCTGCCTTGGGATCTTTGGACACTTGGCTCAATACCAGAGGATATGGCTCGAGTGGTTTCTGATACAGTTTAGACAAACTATGCTTCCAGTGCCAAAGTTGTATGGAGCAGGTATAGTAACGGCGTTCGACTGCCGTGATAACTAGATGGTCCCATTCTCTAATTTCTAGTTCATTTTCCTTATTTAGATTATTAACATTTCTTTCCATAAAAAGGTCCATACACATGTCCTTGAGTTATGATGGCATAAAAGCCTGGTAATACCACAATAAGCTGATATAATGAGAAAGACCCACTATACCACACCCTACCTAGTGTCATTGCTTAAGCCTGACTGACCTTCAACAACAGTCTCTTAGAATACAGTCAGTCAAGAATCTAACTCAATTTCACCTTTTGCAGTGAGCTGTAGAGATGACACCCACATCAGTGGCGGGGCTGACTTTGACTTGCTTTGTTCATGGAATTAAAGGTAATGGTCAGGTGGCAATATCCAGTACTGTTTTGCAGGCAGTGGCTACTTGTGATAAGCCCAAGGCTTCACATAGGTCTGGAAGGAAAGGTTACTGGAATTACCCAGTGATGCATACCACTAACCTTGCTTGGAGGGAGGAAGCAGCAGCTGTGTGTTGGGTATTTGGAGAGCTACTGTACAACCTTGTGTTGGGGAGATTAACTGAATTATGATGAACATGGGCTGTGGGACTGTGGAATGGAAATAGTCAGAGAGAGAGGCAGCGTGTGCGTGTGTGTGTGTGTTTGGTGTGTGAGGATGGATGTGGAGGATGACAGTGACTCCCTGTGGATGTTCGCTATCTGGTTAATATATGGGAAGCCTCACAGGAGCTATATCCATCCAGCCTCCCCCCCCCCCCACCGCCTCCTTCTGAAGCTCAGCTTGATACTGCAGACTTGTCACAGTCTGTTTCCCAGAGAATCCCTACACTGGCGAGGAGCACTTCAGAGCACCTCTGGAACTTGAGGTAGGCTCTTGTCTGGGCTTAGTTTTGCCATTTAGTATCTGGCCACAGCCCTGCTCAGGTGAGGAGCAGCCCAAGAGATTTTGTTTTGTTTTGTTTTCGTGCAGAGCAAGCAAGCAATGCATTCTTGCACATGGCTGCTAGAGTGAACTTCCCTTTATTTCCTGATTTGTCATCAGGAAATAGAATCTGCCCAGAACTTTGCTGGACTTTGAGTCCTTGCCCAGCTTTTATTAACTGGACATCCCAGTCATCAAGATTCTATGCAGGCTTCTACTTCATTCCACACAGCACCCTGAGCCACCGTGCAACTCTCTAGCCCCTTTCACCACTGTTGACATCGTAATACTCCCTTCACGGAAGGAAGAACATGGCTGCTGACTGATACTGTGCAGTCCTCTGGATTGGTCACAGGCTTGTCTGACATGATGATCTTGGTGATCAGCTCTCTGTCTTGGCCCCAGCCCCACAGTTCCTGAGTCATCTTAATCCTTGTCTTTTCTGATGAGATGCCACCTTTATCACATCACTGGGGACACAAATGAGTCACATTCCTGGCATGACCATTGCTTTGATCTCTATACAATCTGCCAGATTTCCCAGACTCCCTTTAGATATTTGCTTTTCTGCTTCGATGGTCATAGGAATGGTATCACAGCCTCTGCTGTGCTTCTTGATGGGCACTGTCTATCTCCAAGGGCCTCTGCATCCACTGATTTCTGGTGGGTCACGGTTGCTGCCACATACAGACCTGGGAGTTGGGGAGGAAGAGAAGAATCACATCTTATTGTTTCATCACTAGAAAGGAATTGCGACGTCACACAACAGGTTCCCATCCAGCTGTCTGTCTGCCCTGTGTCCTAGAACACATGACTTCCACCATGAGGGTATTAGGAACCTGTCCATGACCCTGGGATCTTGGCTGCATGCAGGACACCTGGCCCCAGGCATGGAAGCTGCAACAATCACTCATCACTCCATTTAACAATAATCTCACCCACAATTCCAACTTCAATCCTGGCCGAAGTGGAGAAATGTCATCAGCATGCGAAAGTGTCTCTAAAGTGATTAGGGTCTTGGCTTCAAGTGTTCCAGAGACAGCACTGAACATTCAAGACTGAGCTTCCCCTGCTGGGCTCTCTGGCCTACTTACAGAGGAGCCTCTGACACCTCTCAGGCCTGCAAACACACATGCATGCTCGCACAAGCCTATGGTACAAATGCACACAGCTTCTCTCGAATCAGCAGCTGTATATAAGACCAGGATAGTTAACCCAACACAAAACACAGGTATATTTATTGCTGTATGGAGAGAGAGCCAAGTCTGAAGAGTAGATGTTGACCCAACCATGACTCATGTATGCTGTTACCTTTATGATCACTGAAACACATAGCTTCTCATTTAAAAGCAGTGGTATTTGAAATAAGGGTTGCACAATGAACCCTTAAAATGATCCCATGGCTTCACAACACTCAGAGTCAAATCTGACATTCTTAAAGGATTGGCTTGGGGACAGATATGTTTAATGTGCACTGTGGGTTGGAACTATGGCTCTGAACACTGCCCCCTGGGTGACAGGTCGGGTTAAGGTAGGTGAGTTATTGTAAATAACTAATTATTCCCAGAATGGAATACTGGGATCATCCTAGGGCTCCTCACACAAACATACACTTTTTGATCATACTGCCTACAGTGAGTGGCTAATGGCAGCTTTGATACTATATTGAGTATTGGGTTTTCTTGGCATCCATAAAAAGAGAAAGAAACATCTGGAAGGTCATACCATGTTCCTCTATATTTGAGGCTGGAAGTTTCCCAGGTCACTTTGTCCCACAGTCCACTGACTAGAGTTGTTCAAGTGGCCTGCCCAGAAACAAGGAAACAATGGGAGGAGAAGCCCAAAATAACTCTAAAAACAAAACAAACAGACAAAAAACCCATAACAACAACAAACAAAAAGAAAAACACAAAACTGCAAGAGCTGCACCTTTTTGGATTATGGCCATGTTTTAAGGGTCACCCCTCTCTCTGGTGATCTTTTTATTTGCTTATATCTATTGTTTCAGATGACTTTTAAAATAAAAACCAAAGATCACACATTTATTTATTCCCATGCATTATTGGTCTAGAAAGCTTTTTTTTTTTTTTAAAGATTTATTTATTTATTATGTTCTGCTTGAAGGCCAGAAGAGGGCACCAGATTTCATTGTGGATGGTTGTGAGCCACCATGTGGTTGCTGGGAATTGAACTCATGACCTCTGGAAGAGCAGTCAGTGCTCTTAACCGCTGAGCCATCTCTTTAGCCCTAGAATGCTTTTTAAAAAGCATTTATTACTTCAAGTTATATCTCCATTACAGCTCCCTCCCTCTAGAAAGATTTTTAATAAAAAATGGAGTATTATGAACTGTAGTTATGATTTCTAATGAGATTAGATATCCTCACAATATTATGTTTTGACTCAAGAAAATGTTTTATCCTTATAATTATTAAAGTCTTTTTCATGTTTCTTTATGAATGCTTTAGCATTTTTATATAATTTCAAATATGTATATATGTATGAATGTATGTACGGACATATTATATATTCATAACACACATACACTAAATGTAAGAAAAGAACGCTGCTGATATGTATGTAACCATTTTATGGCAGCCACATCGCTAAACTCTGATGGAGTTTCTCCAGGTAGCAAGCTATCCTTCCTGACAGCAAGTATAATTTTGTTTTGTCCTCCCTTATAATTTGTATTATTTGTCTCCTTACTTTGCTGCCTTGCCTACATGCTCCAGAACAATGCTTAATCACAACGAGAACCGAGGTACTCTTGTCTCCACTTATTTAAAGGCAACAGCTGCAGTGTTTACCTAGCACGTGAATGTTGATGGGTCTTTACATCACGATGGAATTCTTCTAGGGACAGTTCACAGGGTGCGTGTATTCTTTAGTTGTGCTACACACTGAATTTATAAAAATGATTGTGGACTTCTGCTTCCTTTGTGTCATTTTTTTTGTCCTGTTGATGTGACTGCAATAATTTCTCCCACCATTATAGTAGATCCCCAAGGAGTAAAAACAGAACTCTTTGGGTACTTAATATCTTTTAAGAATGGCCTCTTAGTTGGGTCCATGGTGCTTGTTTAAATCCCTGATAGTCAAGAGGCTAAGGCAAGAAGCGTGAGACCCAAGGTTATCTTGAGCCATAGAGTGAGACCTTGTAACAAATAATAAATAGACTTCTTCTTAGTTGACTTTCTAAATTCACCTCTGTGTCACTCGATGCCAGGTGTCTATTCAGACACAATGACCTACTTCTTTTGCAGGTTGTATATGTTATCAAATGGGTAGCCTTAAGAAATCTTCAGGGCTGGGGTTGTTCAGGGACCCTCATTTGCTGGAGACAGGTCTGGTTTGTTCCTTTTGATGTAGTGAAACCATTGCTCTTAAATATGTCCTAGAATGGGCAATAAATTATATGGTCACCCTCTCCTTAGAGATAATAAACTGTCCCTATTGCAGCCACACATATATTCTGCATGTGGGCCTATTTTCACTAGAGTGCTCATTACACTAGTCAGCTGGCATCCAGTCTGTGTTCAATATGTTAGCCAGGGTTATTTGGTACATGAAAAATTAGTATTGATTTAAATTTTTTTATGTAAGAAGAACTCTTCTAACAGGGAACCTCCCTCCTCCCTCACAGCTTAAGCTCCTGAGACTTTCTAATGGACAGCAGAAAGAAAGCACAGGGTTTCTCAGCCAGAAGCCAGCAGGACTGGCAGCACACTGCCTCAGAGTGCCTGAGAAGGGACCCCCCTATTGCTTCAGGACCTTGGGAAACACAATTGTGGGCTTATGGTCTCCCTCAAAGAGAAGAAGGTGGGGGAAATGGAGGAGAGAGAAGAATAGAGAGGGAAAAGTGTGAGAGGGAAGGAGAGGAGGGGTTTAAAAGACAGGATAGGACAGAAGCAGAAAGAAAAACAGAGAGGTTTATAGAGTGGGGAAGAATGTGGCAGGTGGGTGGGAGGGACAGATGGAAAGAAAGAACACAAAAGGGAAGAAGGCAGTGGCTGCCACAGAACCTGGCTGCAGCCCTATGGTGGCTCTCACACAGCTATTTTGGAGGTGTTAATTTCTTACCTATTTGGGGAAACTTTACAGGCCTCCACACCTATCTGGAATGTCTCAGGCTTCACCAGCCTGTGATTGCAGACTAAGGTCACACTCCTATGAACTGTTCAAATTAAAATCAGAAGAAAAAAAGATGCCCTGCTGCCTTTGCTCTTAGCTCCCTGAAGAGCTGGGGAGGTGCAGGCCTGTCTTTGCCCCTGCCATAGTTTTACACCACAGAAGACTCTTTCCTCTGTTGTGGACTAATAGCCCCAGTGGGCCCCACCTTACAAACCCAAGCTGTCCCCAAAATACTGGTGTATCAATTTCCCTGGTCAGGTTAAAGGGATGTTGCTCTTCCGTTTTGATCTTCAAAGGCTTCCCTCATTCCTCCTGCAGATAGACCCCAGGGCCTAACTCTTACAAGGCTTTTTGAGCAGTTGGAGAGAACAGTGCATTGCACAGCTGTGCATGGTCTTCTCTAGCACATTCCAGCCTCTCTCACACCAGCCTGGCTCTATCCTGTGGCATTCCACAGGGGCCCTGTTATGATGCTTGCTTTTACCTTCTAACAGAGACACAAGTAGGTGTCTGTTCACCTAGGCAGGGCACAGAGAAGAGGCAAAATAAAACAAAAAGATCCTGTCCAAGTCTAGTTTGGTGAACTAACAACTTGGTTGGGCTTACTTACAGGTATATGGGTGAGAGGTTCCTTCCAGGAGTGTGGGTGATCTCCCCAAATGGCTGCACTACTGGAAAGTTACACCCCAGCATGTGAGACAATCCCTTCCTAGGTTAACACCTAGTACTCTAGCACCTGCCCACTTTGGGGCATGGTTGGTGGGAATGAGTGGCTGGGATCTAAGGTGAGGGATGCATGCCCCTCCTCTACTCCTTCTATGAGAGAGTGCTAAGAGCCTGATCCTGAGAGGGTCTAAGTAGAGAGTGCTGAGGAGCCTGATCCTGAGAGAGTGTAAGGTAGCTGTTGCACCTACTGACTTCCAGATGGTAATGGAGTAATGGCTGTGTCGTGTCTGTGATCTATAAAAGGCCCTCTCACTTCTCTTTCTGCCTATTAGCCCCTCAAGAGGGAGCTAATAGACAGAGTTTACCTCTTCCCATGCCTCTTTCAAGTCTCCTGAGGCTGAAGTTAACAAATGACCATAAAGCAAGTGGTTTCCAACAAGAGAAACTCATTTCTTCGTAGTTCTGAAGGCCAGAAGTTCAAACTCAAGAGAGGAATCTCTGATGGCTTCCTCCTGGAGGCTCTGTGGGAGAAACCATGTCTGGCTTCTCTCCTAGCTCCTGGTGGCTGCTGTCATGCCTCAGATCTCCCTATTTCACTCAGAAGGGAATTCATTGGGCATTGGAAAATATTTTGAGATTATAATGTAATTACTTTTCTCCCTTCCCTTTCCTTCTACCATACCCTCCCATATATTCTCTCCAATCTCCTTCAAACTCATGGCCTCTTTTTTTCACTAATTGTTACTGCATGCATATATGTATGTGAATATACATATATTCTTAAATATAACCTGGGAGTTTTTAAGGCTACATTTCATCCCATTATGGAGTCCTTATTGCTTCCAGGATGCCCTTTATTCTACACACCACTATAATCTTGTTCTGAACTCCCAGACACGACTAAACTACTTTCAACACAGCACTCTAACATCTGTCTTTGTTTCTCAGTTCTTTCAAAGGTCAACTTGAAGTTGTTTGTAGAGTTAACTAAATGGGCATTTGCACTCTGACCAAGAGGAGGGTAGTGTGTGCCATAAACTGACAGACACTAAAAACTGATGGGGCGTGTGTCTGTGTGTGTATGTCTGTGACTAACACCTACACCTTAAATATAGCCCAGCTGGAGCTGCAAGAGGAAAAAAAGAGGTGCTGTCAATATCTCTGGCCAGTTACAGGAGGGGGCAAGCTGCCCAAGGTTGAAGTCTGTTAAGGGCCAGTGGTGATAGGTGGGATTAGAAGAGACCACAGGTGCCTCATAGCCCAGATTTTCCTCAGTTGTACCCCTACAGCAATAACAGTGTTGCAGTAGAGATTGAGCACTGCAAGAGAGAGTGGGGAGAGTGAGTTCTTCAGGCTCAGCAGGGACTACCAGGGCCTGGTAGTTTCTGCACTAAAAAGCATTGTGGTTAGTGTCTGACGCTAGGGACTGTAAATCGAAATGTGTACGAACCAGGCAGGTGTTGCTCCTGAAGGTGTTGGGAGACACTGAAAGATCCATACCTTCTTAATGGGGACAGAGCTCTCAGAGCAGGGCCTCCTGATTGGATGTGCGAGGTTACTGATGGGAGTGGATAAAGGCATAAGACACATTCACCAGAGGAAACTGAACTATAAATGTTTTCCAAAGAGTACAGGCAACAAAGCAAAGGGGAAAGGGGTAGAGAGACCCCATGGGTGCCCCCTCCCCCCCCCACTTCAGCTGCAGCATTTTGGGTGCACTGGGTTTTGCATGCTTGTTGGTGCAAAATGTCAACATGCTGGGAAACTCATGCTAAGGGCCCGTGAAAGCCTCACAGCATATTGACACCTCCCCTCTATTTATCAGCCAGTATGTGTGACAGGGGAACAAACAGTTCCACACTGAGGGCTCTAGTTCAGACTCCAGCTCAGGCTGCTCTACCCCATACATTCCCTCTATATCTCTGCCTCTTGGTTAGTTATTCCCTATAAGGATAGATATGACAACCCACACCCCCAAATAGCATTTTAAATCAACAAAAATAATTTCTCTCTCTCAGTTTGTGTGCTTGTACGTGCATGTACATACAGAGATTAGCTTCTGGTTATTGTTCCTCAAGAGCCACTTATCTTAATTTTTGTGGCAGAGTCTCTCACTGGTTCCTAGGATCAAAGTTTTTAGGCGAGGCTCTCTGACAAAAGAGCCCCCAGGGACCTTCCTATTTCTACCTTGCAAGCACTGGAATTATAAGTACATCTCCACATCTGTTTTTCATGTGTGTTCTGGGGATCAAAGTCAGGTCTTCTTGTTTATGTGGTAAGCACTTAGCTGACAGTTCAGCCCCCAATAACAGTAATGTCTTCTGCTATGCTATGTTACGTGTTGCCTGAGCATGAGTGGGCAGTTCTCCTTCAGGGTCTCTCAGGGGCTGCAGTCAGATAGCAGTTGGGGCTGGAGTTCTCAGGATGGTACTGTCACATGTATGTCTCTTGGCTGGGGAGACTCACATGGTTGGGCTTCTTCAGGCATTACTTTCTCCACACGGTCTCCAGATAGTGACCCCTAACACAGCAGCTCAACAGTCACAGGGTGTCCCAAGTGAGCAGCAAAAACTGTGTATCTTTCCAAACCCTATCCTGGAAATTCATGGGATAGACAAGGTGGCAGTGAGCACTGATAGCGTCACTTCCACCTCGCCTTGCCCTTTAAGACAGCCAGAAAGGCTCACCTAGCCTTGGGGTGTGGTGGGGATCATGGGCTCTATTTCTTGAGAAGAGTGAGTGGCAAAGAATTTGTGGGTGTTTTCAAATCACTGCACTTTGCAGTGAATTGGGCCAATTTTCCCTCTTTATAGGATGAAAAAAGCATAGTCTATTTAGCTGATTTTTCCAGGGGCCATTTTGGTAATTCAGCTCCTTGGTCATTACATATAATGCTGAAGGGATTGTCTGTGTGTCCTTTTTCCCTTTCTACGTTCTGCTCTTTTGCAGGAAGGGGATGCCAAGCATGGAGATTGCAAGATCAAAACCCATTCTCCTGTTTGCAAATACCTTTGAAGCTGAGCTGACTCACACACCCCACCCCTTCCTGGTGTGTGCATAAGCTGTGTGGGTGTCTGGGGATTGAGCTGAACCTTGTTTTTATTTTTTCCATTTTGCTTTTATGATGTGAAATTGAAATGCTTTTGTTAGTACACAGATAAGTTTACAGCTCTGTGCTCTCCAGGAAAGGCCCCTCTTTTCAACAACTAGGGACAGGACAAAACAGGGAGGACATGAAGGGACCAGTCTGACTCTTTTTAAGTAGAAACATAAGCCCATGTTCCCTCCTAGGCTCTTATTTGATTTTCTGACATCACTCTCAGTCTCATTGTTTTGTGGAAAACAATAGGAAAAGTGTATGAGCATTAAAATAAGATTCTTTTGAGCTCTGTCTTTCCCTAACTGAATATGGGACTGTGCATCTGGAGTCCTAATAATCTCCACTCTATGCTGAAAATTCCTTGTTTTCCTTGACCAAGACTCAGAGAAGGTATGGAAATGTGGCAATATTTAGATGGCTATCATTACGGCAAAACTCCTGTGGGAGTAATTTGTCTAGATAATTGCTTATGGAATTAATGTCCCTTTATGGACTTTCAAAGTCACATGACACCCATACTTGGAAAGCACTGGTATTTTCTATTTTAAATTTTTGCTGGGCTCATGGCGACCATTGCAATGCCATGACCTGCTTTTCTTTGTGAATTTGGAGAGTGATCTTAGTGGGACTTCGTTCTTAGTTGAATTCTTTCACAAGAATATCACATGGAGGATCCAGTTCTGAATTTAAGATCCACAAGACTAACTCTTTGTTCCAGCTGTCATTTATCTGGTGGGTGACTTTGGGCAACTCTTTCTCTTTAATATTTTTTAGAAGTCCCATGAACCCTATGGATCAGGGCATGCTCTGGCCCCCACACACCACAGCTCTGGAATTTTGTGGTGGGGCATCTCTGAAGGCTTTTACTTCAAAACCCCATTGTCTTAGGATTGCTTCCCTCATCTGCTGCCACTTCCTTATAGACAGGAAGGTTTGGACATGGAGAAGAAGAAAATACTATATCCTTGGCAAAATGGGTTTCTTAATCCATTTAGACCATTAAAACATAATAACAGCCAGGCATGGTAGCACACACCCCTTTAATCCAAGCACTGGGAAGGCAGAGGCAGGTGAATCTCTGTGAGTTCCAGGCCAGCCTGGTCTACACATCGAGTTCCAGGACAGCCAGGGCTGTTACACAGAGAAACTCTGTCTCAAAAAATCAAAACCAAACCAAACCACCCCCCCCAATAATACCATGAACCATGTAGTTTACACATAACAGCAATTTATTTTTGACAGTTCTAGGAGCAAGGGACTTCAAGATCAAGGTTCTGGACCCCTTCTTCATAGATGGTGCACTTTGTTGTGTTTTTACCAGATAGAAGGAACAAGATATCTCTCTGGAGTCTCTTTTATAAGGACAACAATTCAGTCATGACCTAACCTCACCCCCACTTCACCTTAATCTTACCTCCACACAACTATTTTGAAAGATAGAATTTCAATTTGTGATTATGGAGGGTTCATACATACTTAGACCTCACACACACATTTAACATGGCAGAGGGTTTTTCTTAAGTTATACTGTTCTAGAAGAATCCTTAGACAAGGACCTGACTATCAGTGGATTATTGACTGGTAAAGCGAGACAGGAAAGAGAGAGCAGCAAGTATGATAGTTCGAATCTTGGTTGTCAGCTTGGAAAGATTGCGAGAAACCTTTAAACACAGGTGACACATCATCTTGGGTGTGTGTGTGTGTATGAGGGTTTTCCACCGAGAGAAACCTGCCTGATCCTGAGTGCCCATGAGGCTGGATGGAACGGACAGTGGAAGGAGAAATTCTGCCTGCACACAGCCTGGTCCTTCCTGAGCAGATGCAGTTTGGGCTGATGTCATTGCCCTGAATATCAGACTTCCCCTTCTGTAGTCTTTGAACATGGACACAGGCAGGCTCTCTCCCTGTCCCTTTCCCTGCTCCTCTTCTCGTTCCTCCACCCCATCTTGTTCTTCAGAGACATTACCTGATAAACTGGTGCTGACCCTATTAGCGGGCAGGTCTCTATTGTGACAACAGGAGCTCCCCATCGCTGGACATACCTTGGAAAATATATCAGGGTTTGCTATTCCCCCCCCCCCCCAACCGGGTGCCAGTTCCCAACACACCCAGCTTCTCTGAATAAACTGAGGAAAATTGTTCAGGTAGAGCACTGCAGATGTTTGCAGCAGACATGTACAAGAATGCTCGCACCAAGAGGATGTGGATGAAGGCTTTGACAAGATCTGTTGTTGCCACTGCTGTTATTGCTGCTACAGAGAACAATGTTCTGGTTTTCTTGGTCATTCATTGTGCTAGAGTGCATAGGATACATCTTGTAAGAGAGTTTGTATGTATAAGCAAGTTTGGGAGTCTTTTTATATTCTGTATTGTCAAAAAGACAGAGATTGTACTGAAATTAAAGGGACTGTATCATTTCAGCAAGATGCTCGAGACACAGGGACTGATATCTGATGTGTTGAAATCATATGACACTGGTTGGGCTTAAGATGTTTCCAGAAGCATGAAAATCTGTGGAGAAGATGCTTGTGTGGGAAGAGGAACATGCTTGGAGCCTAGAGCCTGAGCTACTCAGCTTCAGCCGATACGTGAGATAGTTAAGAATGTTAGTGGGTTTTGTTTTTCTTTGTTTTGTTCTGATTTTTTTAATAGAGCAGGAAGAGATAGGGATAGAGATAAAGATAGAGATAGAAAAAGAAATATAGAGGAAGAGAGAAAGATGTAGAGATAGAGAGATAGATGTGGTGTAGATAAACCTCCCACAAAGGGTTTGTTGGACAGGAACAGAGCTGCAGGGTGAAGAAGTATCAGTTTTAGGGAGAACCCCGTTAGTGCTTTAGGTCCCTTGTGAGAGGAGGAAGATGTTGTGCCCAAGGAAATGGGCTCAAGGTCAGCTGACCTTAGTCAATTAACCTTAGGGACATTAATTAGGCTTTCTTGTATTTGTTGCTAAAGCAGTGTTTGAAAGGTCTCAAGGACATTCTTGGATAAGAGGCATCTAGAAGAACAATGTGTCCTATTAATATGGAAAGAATCAATTCTATCAACCGCCCTTGTCCATTTTTGGGTTTGTTATCTGGAAATGCCCTTCTCAAAGAGGAGGGGAACTTGTAACTGAGTGTTCTAGGTGTAAAGACTGTTCGTGTGTGTGTGTGTGTGTGTGTGTGTGTGAGTTCCTGTATGCTTGGGTGTACGTGTGTGTGTTGTGTGTTTAGATCATAGGAGCTGGAGGGTCTAGGATCTTAAGATTAATTCACACACACATACAGAGAGAGAGAGAGAGAGAGAGAGAGAGAGAGAGAGAGAGAGAGAGAGAGATATTACTTGGTAACAGTTACAGTTTTAGAGACTCAGCTGAGAGCACATGGGTTGAATTGAGCCACCCCCCCTACACACACACAGGGTAAAAAATTGCAGTGGGCAAAGGGATAGAGAAGGAAATGTGGGGGTGTATCTGTGTCACTGATTGTTCCCATGTGGCATCCCTCAGCGTCATGCAAAGCTGTTATGGATGACGTGGGGAAAGGAAACAGTGGCTCAGCCTGTGTACCCTGACTGTTGAGCAGAGGAAACACACGGAGAGAGCAGGACCAGGTGAGCCACTGTGGCTTCCAGATCAAGGTGGAGAGAGGGAGCCCTATACAGAGTGTCACTGCTGAATCAAAGGTACACAGCTTAGAAATAGGTCTGAATAGGAGAGTGGTTTTTATGGAGGCTTCTGGAAGTCAGCTCCTCAGCCTTAGCTTTGTCCCTTTCTTTAGGAGAGCAGGGAGCAGACCTGAGACCTGAACCCTGATCTCTCCCAGTGACAAGCTCCCTCAACAGCTACCTTTCTGGACTGTTTCTGTTTAGCTTCCATCACTTTGCATTTGATCTAAGTTTGTAGACTGGGTTGGATCATGTTTTTCTGGAAACTGCAGAGGCTGAGACACTTTCCCTAGGGTGACCGGGTTGTTGGAGGCTGACATGCTGGAACGTCAAAGAGAAAATGACTTTTAATTTTTTCCTCCTGGATTTTAAGACTGTTATTAACACGAGGTCCTGAATTCACAAAACCAAACTCGTTAATAACCCTCCGCTCTCTAGTGGGGAAGTCGTTCTTTTACTTATACATTATCCATCAAGGCTGAGTGAGATTCCACAAGCACAGCCTCCACTCTAGGCACTTGAGAAGCAACAATGATTAAAAGAGACAAAACTCTCAGAGTTTATGTCCTAGTGGGGGAGACAGAAGGTCTAAGAGGTGTGGCCAGTGCTAGTCCATGCCCTCCACGGATGACAGCTTCCAGAAGAGGGGCCATTCTTCTTCACTTGGCTTGAAAAACCTTTCTCAGTCTGTACCCATCTGCCTGTCCAGCCCTGCTGCTCTCCTCCCAGGGTGCATTGGGAATGCTCTATCCAGTTGGCTTCACTCCAACACAGCATCGCAGCCGGCTCTAGGCTGTTGACCTACTCGCAAACAAGGTTTTTTTAAAAAAAAAAAAACATCCTTTTTGTTTTCTACTTAAAGTCTTGACTTAGTATGACATCATAGACAGATGAGGGGGTGGGTTAAGGAATTCTGGCTCCATTTCTATGCCTCTGTTAACTCCCTTGCACCCCAGCCTGATAGCATTGGTTTCAGTCCACAGTCAGTGCTTTCTGATCACACCTCACATTAGCATGTGGACTTCAGTGGGAGAAAGCTTGGCTCAGGACCCGTAGGGTCTAGTGGCACTCAGGGAAGGGAGTAGCTTTCTTGACCCTGATGTCTCCAGCTCTAGGGTTAAGCACAGTCAGGCTGAGAACAGATCCTTACCCAGATGTTAGGCCAGGTCCACAGTAGCTCTGCAGGGCAGCCCTAGTAGCTATTTATTATACTTCAGAGCATATTCAACAGGTTTGAGCCCTACTCTGGGTGTTGCCTTCTCATTGCCAGTAAATGCTGTCCAAGGGGTGAGCTGTGTGACCCCGCAGGTGGATGAGCAGGGCCTGGGCCACAGTTCAGCTCAAAGATGCCAAAGCAAACACTGGGTGTCTCAACTGGTTGCATTCCTGAGCTCATTAAATGGGACGAGCTGAGCTCAGCCAGATGGAGTACAGGGAGGAGCCTGACAGTCAGAGCCCTAGGATGGGGGTGGGGGTGGGGCAGGCAGTGGCACCCGCTGTAACTGCTCTGACATTTCTATCCCTTTGCTTGTTCTCATTCAGTTCCTTTCTATAGATTAATGCACCCCTAACACGGTTCAAGCTTTGGGGAGCAGAGGTTTCCACTACTGAGGCCAACTTTGACACTGTTGAGAAGGAACTCAATAGCAGGCAAACAGACAGGGTGGGGTTGAAGCAGTCAACCGACAGGAAAGGATTATGTGAGATGCAAGCTAATGTGACAGGCTGCCCAGCGGAGAACCAGTGGACTGAGCATTCATACCCTAAGTAGTCAGGCAATGCCAAAGAGAGAGAAAGTGCCTTGGAGATCTTCAGGGTCACTTTTGGGACAAGGCGTTCATGAAAGATGGGCAGGGCAGGCTTAGCACCTTGTTAATTATTTTGCTTAACCTTCAAGCTGGCTCCATGGTTAAACTGTTCTTCAATGTGGGGCTAATCTGGACAGGAAATGACTCTCATGGCATGCATGACTTGTGATGTTTATGGGAATCGAATACTATGCTAATTCACTATTTTTGTGCACTGACAGAATGCATGATGTAGAGAAATCAAATGGAGATGGATGTAGGTTCTAAATTGGAGGAGCTGTGAAGAAGCGTTGGGCAACTTCCCTAACTTCTCTGAGTCTGTTTCCTATCATGTATTGAGGACAGTGTTACCTTGAGATGAACAGGCTTCCAGAAAGCAATTTGCACCAGATGTGGGAAAATTTAAGTCAAAGATGACTTTGTCCTTAGTGCCTTTAGAGCATGTTTTAGTAAAGTACCACTAAGATGTATATGGAGGCTGGAGGGGAATGCGCTTCTGGAACCATAGAATGAGCGAGCCAGCAAGATGACGAGTGACTGGGTAGGGCCAGGGCCAGCTATAGTAAAAGTGATCTAGATTTCCCAGGCTAAAGGACCCCGTTCATATGGGGGTGGTATTTTTAGGAGCAAAAGTACAAAGCCAATTAATTCAGCCATAATCAGAAGATAACAACACATTGTCTTGTCACTTAACCTTGGACCATGAGTTGAAATTAGTTTTTGAAGGAGTGCTGGCGACAGACTCAGTGGGGTAGAACCTTGAGTGATAAGTGAACAGGCTGCACTGAGCCTGGATCCTATGAGAGGCTTGTTTTGGGCTCATGCATGAATTTCATCTCTCTGATAGAAATGGCCAGTCTAGTTAAATCCAAGAGGCCATGCCAATTGGCTCCTTGGCTACTGAAGCAGGGACCCTGGACTAGAGAAGGGTGGAGCTTATCCTCTGGGGGATGTTTTGTGTTGCCAAAGCCCTTGCTGCTTGGAAGGAAGGGTTGAGCTGAATTCAGCAAGTGGCATCAAGATGTTGCCTGAATATCAAAGTGTCATTATTTATTTTGTGTTTGTGTGTGTGTGTGTGTGTGAGAGAGAGAGAGAGAGAGAGAGAGAATGTATTTCGTGTGTATTTGGGTACACAAGCACCTATAAATTTTGAGGTCAAAGGTCAAACAGGTGTTCTGTCAGCAGCTGCCTGTCCTGTTTAGAGACAGGATCTCCTCCTGTCCTGGAACTCAGATCCTTGTGTTTGTACAGCATGCAATTTACCAACTGATCTATTTACCTGTGTCTAAGAATGTGTTAACTTTAAAATCCAGTAAGTGAAGATCACATCTTCTCTGACACAGCATTGAATTCTCCTGTGCACTGACAGCTGTTACCTGAGAGATCTTGCCATTGTCATCTGTTCCCAAGCCTCCTCCTTCATGTCCGATTCAAGTGTGGCTTTTCATAGGGCCTTAGAGCTTCCTTTTGCTTACAAGGCATGACACAAATTAATTAACACAAGTTAGAACCTTGCCACTGGTTGTGGCAAGGGACTGTGGGAGTCTCAAGAGAGACAGGACAATTGTTTTCCTAGAAGAAGAGTGAACCACTGCAGTTTGTGTTACTGACATGTGGTGACAGGTCCTGTAGCCTAACATCTTCTAGTCAGGTAGCTGCCTTCCCCATTCCTGCTGGTAACAAGACTCCTTCCTCTTCTCTGAAAATGCTTCATTCTCTGCTCCGATCAATGATCAGATACAGACCTGCATTCAGACCACACTTCAACTGTGGCTCTATTTTCTCATCTGGAAAAAAAGGAGCCTTGACCACAGATATTACCATTGCCCTGACCCACCTCCTCCCAAAGGCCAGTGTTAGGGATTTTGGGGAGGTTTAGACCACCCATTGGATTGCAAGTCAGGCTCCTCCTGCCTTTGACTGGGCTGGATGTGTTGCATGTTAAAGTACTCACTTCCTCAAGTCCTGGGGCTGCCCTTGTTTGTTCCTGGGGCAGAGGCCTTGACCCCATTTCTTTCACTGGGCCTTGAGCTCTCTTCCTTCAAGTCAGAGGGTGGGAGCTCGATTATTTCTTGATCCTGCTTAGAGAGATGCCTGCAACAGGTGGGTATTTGGTGACTCCTGTATGTTGCAGGCAGGGCACAGGCTCCTTCACAAGACTGGCCTGATGTGAACCCAAGACAATTGTGAATATGGCCCAAAGCACCACAGTTTTCAGAACATTTGTTAAAATCATGATCAGCGGGTGCTAGGTGTGTGTCAAGTCTATACAGGCAGTATCTTGTGAACGATGTCAGCTATGCTTCTGTTAAAATCTCTGCACTAAGTGGTTTTTGGTTACTCATCTCCTCTAACTGTTACCGTTACCCTGTGAGTTGGGGTTGTCACAGGTTGGATGGCCAAGTCAGATGGTCAGAGAGTCATAGACCCTCACAGAGCGCGTGAATGATTTAAATCCAGGCCAATTCAGACCTCAGCGAGTCTGAAACGTATACTGTGCATTTAAATTCTCAAAACAACTTTTGAGGTAGCTTTTAGAACCCCTAGGTCCTCAGAACAAGAAACTGATATTTGGAAAGTTCCAGAGACCCATTAAAAGTGACCCAGCCTGGAAGTACCTATGCTGAATTTGAACCTAGTGCTCCTCTCAGGAGATCCTCACACAATCTTGAGACTTAGGTGGAACAGTGGTTTCTCTGTCTAGAAGTTCCATGTTTGTAGATTCAATTATGGGAGGGGTTGGAAATTTGGGGGAAAACCATGTCTGAACTGAATGTGTGTAATTGTTTTTCCTTGCTATTCCTTAAGCTGTTCGGTATAACAATAAAAGTTTGTTTTTATTATATGTAAGTATGCGTAGGCCTGTCTGTCTGCATGGGGATATGTACACATGACTGGTGCTTATAGGGGACACAGGTGTCAGATCCCCTGGAACTGTAGTTAGAGATGGTTTTGAACTGCCAGTAGGTGCTGGGAACCAAATTCAGGTCCTCTGGAAGAACAGTAAGTATTGTTAATGCTGAGCCATCTCTCCACAGTCAAATTCAGTATATGTATTTACATGGTAATTACGTTGTGTTGGGTATTAAAGGCCTTCCAGAGATTATTTAATGTACACAGAGGAATACATGCAAGTCATATGAAAATTCTACACCACTTTGTATAAGATTTTTGAGCATCTGCAGATTTTGGGTTTTTCAGGGGTCCTAGAACCAATCCCTCATGGATACCAAAGGATCAACTCAACACTGTTTTATAGGCCAGGAATCGAGGCTCAGGAGGATACAGTGATTTTTTAGTTACACAGTCAAGAAGTGGTAAGCAGACGTGGTAAAAGTTGATGCCCTACCTACAACACGACTTCGTTGTTGAACTCTGGAATGGTTTTGCCTTGATTTCATTGTGATAAACAGAAACGAGTCAAGGTCTCTATGATGGCAGCCATCCCGACTCCTTCCGGTTTTCAGATGCTCAGGGTCTGAATCCGTGTGGAAGGTGAAAGTGTTAATAGGTAGAACCTGACAGGATCGGGTAGTGAGCTGGTTACAGGAGCACTTAGTCACTATTGGACCCCAAACTCCACCCTGTAATCCCCTGAAGGCCCAGTAGCAAGGCAGACACATCCAGCCTGAGAAGATTTGCTGTGGATGGGCCCTGGACTGAGGCCAGCCTCTCTGGAGGACCAATCCTGGTGGGAGGAGGAGACTTCCTGTAGGGACTTTATGAATGGGATGTGGGTGTTGGCTTAACAGCAGACCTTGGGGAGGAACAGGACTCACCAGGCCCCCAGCCTCAGACCTGCAGGAGCCCTCTGGTAAAATCTTTGCTCACTTACTTCACTTATTGATTTTTAAAGTGAAAGTTGATTTTTACTTTAAATTGAAAATTTTTTTAATAATTCAAAGAATTCACTATTTTCCAGAGCTGTCCAAGGCTGGGCTTTTCTGTTAATGTCCATGAAAACAGAGGCACCTCTCCAGTTGTCAGAAGGAGAGACTGGGAGTGGCCAGCGCAAACCAGAAGCGCCAGAGAGACGCTGGGGTGGGTGCTGCAAAGTGGCCTGCTAGGAAGGGTGGGTGGGAAATCAAATGTTGGTTTTCATCTGCCCGGTGGAGCATCATTAGAAGTTCTTTGCCTGCCGGTCACATTTCCTTATCACTTTTCCAGCCAGCTTTGTGACTCTGAATGTTGGACGGAGAACTGATAAGGGTAGGTGATTGGAGCTCACGGCCTTCAAAAAGAACCCCTTGGCTTCCCTGCATGTTCTGTTTGGAGAAAACGCTATGCCCCGGCCCTTGGATGCCCCAGGTAGTGCAGGGGGAAGTCTCCTGGGAAAGGCAGCAAGGCTAGCCAGAACTTCCTGCCTAGGGATGCTGGGATAGACCTGGTGACGTTTTTTCATTTTGCTTATTCAAAAAGTACTTTTTGTACCTGGGCTTAGGGTCTCCTCCAGGAGGACAGTGGCTGGGGATTAGAGTTGAGGAGCCCTTATTTTTGAGATTCTTACAATGGATAGCTGGATGGTGAATGAGAAGGCTGTGGAACTATGGAATTTTAGGGGTTCCTACGTTTTAAAAGGGTAAGAACAGGAACTTCTGATTTGAGCCAAAGTTCCATCCTGGAAATTGTCTTCAGCAAATGACATATAGGGACATGCCCTAAGGGATGTTTCACAGCACCGACTAAACGCATTCTTTTGTATTAAAGATGGTTGCTTATTATGTTGTTGATTCAGACTGATTCTTTATATATCATGATTACTTCTGCCAAATCAAATCCTGCACATTTCTGTGAATGGGCAAGTGGCAGTAATTGAATGACAAATGCCTGAGTCTGGCTCCACCTGTATGAAAATGGTCAAACCACAGGTAAAATTCCTGCACTATCAATGCTTCCATATCCTGGATTGTTAATTACAAAGCCTTGCTTTGTAGCTCAACTGAAAAGCTCAGTTTTGGGGATTATAATTAACTGTTATGTTTTCCTTAAATGGTAAATACAGTTTTTATATTATGATAGTACATTAAAACAAGTTTGGTTATTTTTGTTTTTGTTTTGTTTTTTGAGATAGGGTCTTACTATCTGTAGCTAAGGTAGGCCTCCAACTCATGATTCCCCTGCCTCAGTCCATGAGTGCTGGGATTAAAAGCATGCACCACCTTGCTAGCAATACAGTTGTAGTTTCTCTCTCTACACACCCACACACACACACACACACACACACACACACACACACACACACACAC
>CAJQZJ010000619.1:240402-294964 GCA_907164525.1 Lophiomys imhausi | reverse complement strand
ACACACACACACACACACACACACACACACACACACACACACACACATATATGTACATCATTTTAGTCACATTGGTTGGCCAGCAAGCTCAAAGGACCCTCCTGTCTTCCTCATACTGAAGAGCCAGTGTTACAGAGGTATAGAGTGAGCCTGACTCTCTACCTGGGTGCTGGGATCTGAACTTCTGTCCTCATGTTTATGCAGCAAGTGTTCCTATTGAGTGATCCAGTCCATGAAACAGTGCTCTTAACTGTAGCTGCTCCTTGCTGTCACCTGATGCTTCTGCATGATTCTGATTTACAGCCACTAGAATATCTGGGGTACAGCTTGGCTAAGAGCAGCCATGAAGAACCCTGCAGAGGGCATCTGGTGCCAGGGATCTTTGCTGTAATGCTGTGGTGTACAAACTTGACTGTCTGTTGCTGCTGATGTGTCCCTTATTCTCACAGACTCTGGTTTGATTGGTCTGCAGCTATGGTGCCTTTTCTCATGGACAACTCAGACTGGTCCGTACTGCTGCAATGGTTGTCGCCTGATGCTCTGTGAATTCTGTCTAGCCCTGGATGGCTCCGCTATGCCTGCTGTGACTTTAGCTAAGTTTTTAACCTTTGTTATACTTGCTCCTTTTTTATGTAAATTGGATCTTCGGGACAGTGGGATGCCTCTTCTAGGTCCTACTTCCTCTCAGAGGTAACTGAGACTCTTGAGGGCTTTCATGTGGCTGCTGTATACCAGAGTAAACTCAGCACCTTTTGCTCAGATCTGCTCAGAGGGCATGGAGAGCAGCTTAGGTGGCTACAAGAGAGATGGGTAGAGCAGCTTAGAGGACAAAGCACCGCCAGAGACTCTGTAGACCCCCCCCCCACCCCGCCCACACCCACACAACCAGAGGCCAGTTGGGGCTGACTGGGCAGTGGTTATATAGAAGGTTTGTTGAGAAGTCCCTACCCTCCCTTGTTGCATATGATTCTTCTAGGATGTGACGGTTTCCAGGTGAGACTCTTCTGGGCTCCAAATCATAACAAAACAGACTCTGTAGTAGATTCTCCAGTGGGATTATTTTCATAGTTCCTTATAACTCCATTTTTGTACAGATGTTTCCAATTTTTTTGGATTGGTCCAAAGACATACACATGAAAAGACAAAAACAAGGCTTGCTTGTCCTTGGGAAGATGGGCTATTAATGATTAAGAGTAGATGGCCCATTTATTTGGGGCTTACTGGAAACACATGTGAACAAAAATCCCTTCCCTTTTAAATTCTAATGAATTCGCTTAATTATGACATGTGTGGTCTGACAGTTCTAGATTGTAGTTGGGATACCAGAATTCAAAGTGGGTAACTAACTTGTACCACATCACATAGAGGATGGAGTCCAAATTTGAACCCAGGATACATAGCTGGCATGTAGAAAGGATCAAATGAAGCTTACTTTCCTGGGTTATGGTCTGTTTGAGCACCTGGCTGAAAGGTTGACAGAACACAGTGGGCTTGTTGATTCTATTCATCCCTGAATCCGAAGGCCCTGACATGAGGCTTGGCACATGATGGGCTCAAACTCAATGTCTGTAGAATAGAAGCCTCTGAGAGGCAGATGTGCAGAGATGCATTGTTAGCTCTTACAGTCTCCAGCCACAGACACACACACCCTCTCAGAGATGCAAGCCTATGAATGACCTCCCCTGGAAGAGGAACAGAGGGCCTTTTGCAGATGTGCCCACACCAGATCCACTTCTCTGAATGTGCCCCCCTTTTCTTCCCAGGCTTTAAATCAAAGCTATGTAGGACCTCCTGTCTGTGCCCCTTCTACCATGCAAGGCTCCTCAAACACAAACAGTGGGCTCTGGGCAGCGATGAAGTATATCCAGTTTACACTCTGATTTGGACGCTGTGCCTAACCTTGGATCCCCCATTTGTGGAACAAAATGTAGATGCCTTTCTGCCACTGCACAGATCCTTCCTGGCCGAGGCAAATCCATACCGGGGATTACTGTGCAGGGTCAGGGAGAGGGGAGACCGGTATGATCCAATATCTATGAGACTAGCCAGCCATGCAGGCACCCCTCCTTCCTGCTCCAGGCTGCTTCGTGATTGCTCATGAAAAGAAGGCTTACTTCTGTCTGGAAATCCCTGAGGCAGCGGATTTTGGTGCGAGCAATCAATCGCAGGGACATCAGGGGAATGCAGGCTTGTCTGCAGAGCAGAAAGCTGCACTGCATTAGAAACAGACAGGCAGGAAGCTTGGGCTTCCTCAGGGGTCAGGCAGGCAGCCCTGATATTAAATCTCTGCAAAAGAATGTCTTCATGTTTATGGATGGCGGAAGAGGCAAGAGCTTACAAAAAGAACGAGGGATAGTGGAGCCAGGATTAGTGAGGCCCCCTCACACAGAAGAGCAGTCTAAACTGCTCAGATTGGGGCCCTCCAGCCTCAGGTAACCTCTAAGTGAATTTACTTGACTGAAGTATGGGCGTGGGTCTGCCATCTCTGTCTCTGTCTCTGCTGACTAGCTGGTTCTCTTTCCATAGTTCTATAAGATTAGGGTTTCTTTAATTTTTTAACTTTAAAAATTATATTTATTTACTAATTTGGTGTGTGTGTGTGTGTGTGTGTGTGTGTGTGTGTGTGTGTGTGTAAGCATGTGGAGGTCAGAGGATAACTTTTGAGAGTCAGTTCTCTCCTTCAATCATGCTAGCCCTGGAGATCAAACTCAGGTCTTCTGGGCTGGGCAAGTGCCTTTAACCACTGAACCATCCTGCCAGCCCAAGACCAAGGATTCTGAAAAGATCATCACAATGACAATGGAATTTGCCTCTTGCTAGTCAGCATTCTGGCAGCAGGGGCACATTTGTTTTTTTTTTTGCAACAACTGAAGGCACTGATCATTATTCCCATTAAGTGGACCAGAAAACTGTGACCCAGGTATAATCTACCAGCCCTGCTCAAGAGGCAGAGAAAAACCCCAAACCCGCTCTTGCTCCAATCCCCAAAGACTCACAGAGCACTCACTGAGAACTCCAAAACAATGAAACATGAACCCACGTGACTGGTGTTTTGTGCAGGCAGTGCTCTGAGCCGAGTCATACACATTAACGGGTTTACTCCTTAAAAAATGGCACATAAAGATTACACAATGGGGAAGAGACATTAGGGATGTGGACTAGAATGTGGCTAGTGGAAGAGTTGGAACTATCTGGAAGTTCATGCTCTTACCACTTGGCCGCTACCTCTCTTTAAAAAGTAACTACTATTTGGTCCCTGATCTTTGCCAGGCCTTGAGTCCCATTTCATTCGATCCTTATAACTGTTTCTGAAGTACACCCAAGAATCTCTAAGAGACATATTGTATATGGAGTGGTGTATGGGAATTTGATCCCAGGTCCTTCTTACTCCAGGGTATGGACCACCATTTTCCCATGCCGTGGCCACCATTGTGGATAATACCTCTTGGGTGTAACCCAGATGTACTGGGTACATTTGTAATGGGTTACGTGTTATAGCAGGGTTTTCTAAAATAGGACAAGTTGGGCGCAGTCTCTCAATTTGGGAGCATGACATAGGGCTGGGGGTGTGGAGGGAAGATGAGGCCCTGTCAATTTCTGCTTTTAGGGCTTGGGGCTTTAGGGAAGTAAAGCAGCTTAAGGTAACAAGAGAAACGATAAAGGGACAAGGCTTGTGACAAACAAGATACATTCTGAAGACATGGAACTTACATAGTGCTACATCCATTCCACACACAGGACAATAAGGGCAACAGAGTCTGAATGTGGAAGCAGACTGGGGTGGAACACCAATTCTCCAGGTCTGGAGTCCCTAGGAAGTTTATGGCTCTGTACTTCATGGCTCTGTACTTCCTAGGAACCTAGGGTTAATTAACTCTGCGGTCACCATCCTGAAACTCTTAAAACACTTTTTTTTTTTTTTTAAAAGGAAGCTGACATTTTCCTTTTGTTCTGGACCCCAGAAATAAGGTAGCCAACCCTTCCTCTGAGAGAGGACTGCCCACAAGGTCGTCTTCCATTGGAGTCAGCTGTGGTTTCTTTCCTTATGTCAAACAAACTGCATCCAGGCTGGCTTCATGGGTAGAGGCTGAGACCAGAGTGTGGTATGGACACACGCCCAGATACAAGCCAAGGAAGAGCTGGGGAATGAGGAAGGCAGAACTTCACATCTGACAGCAAATCTTCTTTGTGCTGCTGCTGAGCATGGGTGACCTGGAGTGAAAACCACACAGGAGATCTTCAGGGAATTGATAGGGTATGGGCCTGGTACTGTGCAAGCATTATGCTCTCAAAACGTGTCTCACTATCACAGCCTTGTGCCTTTGTCTTTACTCTTGTCTCCTTATGCTGCTTTCTTACCATTCTGCATTCGATGCCCTGAGTTTGATCAGAGAGGGAACATTGGCATTGGAAATACAACCAATCACCCCCCTGACCAAGAGGGAATACAGAACTATTTAAGTATGGGAAGAGATTCACTAGTAAAAGCGTCATCACCCAGACAGTGTACAGCTAAACATTAACAACAATGTAAAGGATGCAAATATATGTGGAAGAAAACAAAATCAGATGTATAGGCTTGACATGTACAAATATAAACACCTTGTAGAGTAAATATCTAGGGGCTGAGTTGAGAGCTCAGTGGTCAAGTGCTTGCTGCATAAATGCAAGGACCAGATTTCAGATCCCCAGAGTCCACCTAAATGTTGGGTGGTCATGGCAACCTGTCTGTACTTCCAGTTTCAGAAGACAGGAAACCCCAAGCATGTTCTGGTGGTGGGGGAGCTCTGGGTTTGATTTAGAGGGTCTGCTTCATTGACCTAAGTGGAAGAGTAATGGAAGATGATCCCTGACATCCACTTTGAGCCTCCACATGTACACACACCAATGTGCACCTCTACATGACCACATATATACAAACACACATGCGCAAACAGGTGCACACCACATGTGAAAATGGAAGAAGAAACAAGAATTTAAAAACTTAAATGAAAAAGGCAGTGTAAAACTATTGCAAATAAAAATGGAAGCATTGGGTCTGGGAAGACAGTTCAACATTCAAAGTCTTTTTCCACTGAACTTGATAATTTAAGTTCTATCTATCCTTAGGCCTCAAATGATGGAAGGAGAGACGTGACTCTCACAAACTGTCCTCTGGACTCCACACAGGCACCGTGGCAATGAGTGGTTGCCCACCCCCAGCAATAAATAAATAGCAAATGTAATTTATAATACTTGAATCTGTAAAGTACAGTAAATCTTGGGATACAGTTGGCTTACTTAATGAGGGAAGATATATTTAGCCATCACAAAGAAAAGATTACTAAGCTTAGTTGATATAAAAATTCCAAGTTATCTGTGGTGCCAGGCCACAGAAAGATGGATGATAAATGATGGATAGGGAAATGACATTCAGCAACAACTCCCATGCTGGGGGAATTGTGTATCCTGCACCATTAGTGCCAGGGTCACCAGTCACAGGGATCTAGTGATGTCTGAGGTGAAGTTGGGATGACTAAAGAAATGAATTTGAATTTTACTTAAGTTCAGTTAGTTAAATGCAGTTAGCTGCAATTATGGCTATTGGCTGCTATTTAGGGCAGCACAGCCCTTAGATAATATTCCTGAATGCCATATGACTGGCAAAGTGCAGTCATACAAACAAACCACTTCAAAAGTGGGCCCCATGCCCAGCAGTAGATAGGCAATGAAAGGATTCTCACAGATCCACTGCGTATTTATCATGGCTTCTGGTTTTATATTTTTATGAGATTCCTGTGTGTGCAATAGTGTGTGTCTCTGCATCTCTATGGATTTCTTGAGCTTTTTCTTTAGCTCCTTTTCTTCTGTTTCCTTTGTTATCTCTTCTGATTTTTTGTTTTATCTTCTTTTATTTTATTATTATTTCTTAGATGCCTGTTTGTTTTCTCACAAGGGACAGAAAGGGTATGTGATCCAGATGGGAGGAGAGTTGGGAGGAGGAGGAGGAGGAGGAGGAGGAGGGGGGAGGAGGAGGAGGGAGGACTATGATCAGAATATAGTGTAGGAAAAAAACCTTTTCAATAAAAAGGACAGTCATACAGATGATACGAATTGATGTGAAATGATCAATAGCCAAGACAGAGAAAGATGAATGAAGTACACAAGGTGGAAATTTATAGAAGAAGAAATACAAACATAAAAATAGATATTTGCTCAAGGACACTTGTTAAAGGACTGGAGAAATGGTTAAGTCTTATATCACTGACTGGAAAACAGATTACTATAGGGCTTGTGGGAAACTCTTTATTGTGATTGAGATTGTGTGTACCTTTGATACAGCTCTCCTCCTTTTCACCAACAATGCCTTTTAAAAAATTAATTTTACATTTACACTTATGTGTGTGTCTATGTAGGTATAGTCATGTGTGTGCAGGTACCCATGGAGGCTAGAAGAGGGTGCTGGATCCCCTGCAACTGGAATGACAGGCAGCTCTGAAATACCAGGTGTGACCGCTGCAGATAGTACCCGAGTCCTCTGGAAAAGCAGCAAGCATGAGACTTGGTCACAAGCATAGAAAAAGGTGGGCTGAAATCGAATTACTCAAATGTCTATTACGTATTTGGGTAGTTTTCAGTGTTTTGGTTTTATTTTACTTTATTTTTGGAATCTCTCACATGTATACAATATACTACAATCACCTCCATCCTCCATCCCGTTTCTTGTCTCCCCGCTGACCCCTTCTTTCTAGTAACTAGAGCCTCTCTTACATAGTTGTTTTTGCCGCACTGGAGATTGGATCCAGAGCTACACACACTCCCAGCAAGCCAGAACCCCCAGCCTCTCTTTATTTTTAATCTTTAGACAAGGTTTCATTAAGTTTCACAGGCTGGTCTTGAAGCTCTGGAAAGCCTTGCATTTGCCATCTTCCTGCCTCATCTTCCAGAGTAACTGGAATTACAGGCTTTTCCATCATAGATAATAGGTTTCAGTATGATGTTTCATTGTTCATAACAAATATCATTATACTTTCTTCCTATTTGTATCCCTGTTACTCTCCTTACTCCCTTGCCTCTTTTTGTCAGTCCTTTCCAACCACCGAATAGTCTCTTCTACTGCTATCATTTACATATATTTTATCACCTTCTTTTGTGTCTCCCATCTGAGACATCTTCCTTCCCACTCATACACATGAATAGAGCATTTCAGTTTAGATTTCACATATGCAAATGTGTGGTGTTTGTCTTTCTGAGTCTGGCTTACTTTGATTAACATGAGAATCTGCAGTTCCACCTATTTCTCACAAAATGCCTTAATTCCATTGCTTTTTCACCTGAATAAAATTCCATCATTATATGTGCCATATTAAAAATAATATTTTTGCCTTTTTTACAGGGATTAAACCACCCAAATGAGATATATGGAGATTTTTAAGGATGTTTAATAACTATTGCTAATTTATCCTTTTCTGACTCATTCAAGCTGACTTTTTTTTTGTTATTCTCAATAATATTTTTGCACAATTATTGTGAAATTTTGTGGTTAAATGATAACATTCCCCTATTTTGCCCACAAAATTGCAATTTAGACAGGAGTTGAGGGGACTAGTTTGCTTGTCCTCCATGTAATGTCAGCCTGGGACTAAGAAGTGAACTTTTAAGGTGTCTCATTCACATGATTGGCAAGATGGTGCTGCTCCTCAGCTCAGTGCTGTCCTGGGGATGTGTCTGGAACACTCGTACATGATCTCCTGCTGAGTTCATTAGGCTTCTTCACAGCATGACCAAGATCTAAGATCCAGAGTCCCAGGAGGGCCAGGAACAATTGTATTGCGCTTCTACACTAGCTCCTTAAAGCCACACAATATACCTTTCATTGTCCTAACAGATCCAGATTTAAAAGAAGCCCACCAAGACTCCATTTCATTATAGGAGAAAGCCTTCAAGAAGGTCTGTGGAGGATAAGATTCTGTTGTGATCCCCCTTGGGATCACAGCTGTGATTGCAGAAAGTGGAACCCATGGTGCAGTCTAGCCTTTGGACGCTAGAGGGTGGACGCTTGAAGCTGTTTCTGTCTCAGTACTGGAGGCCCAGTTTACTTTTGTCATGCTGAAGACCACATACTTTATAACACACATATCTCTTTTCCTTTGAGAAAAGTCTGTTGTCTGGACATAGCGGTACAATGAGAATACAGTTGGGGGAAAGATGTTTATTGTCCAAACGCTTCATTCATGCATTTACTCATTCATTCATCCACCCACCCACTTATCCAGTCATTCAACCACATCCACCCACCCATCCATCCTATTATTCATCCAGCCATTCATTCAGGAAACATTCATTGTGCAGCTACTATAATGCTGAGGAGACACTAATGAGTAAGCAGCCCTCTCCCCCTGACAGGCTCTTCCAGTTTGGATTGTAGGATTTCCCAGAAGCAGCTAGTGATTGCATTACAGATTGGTGGATTCTAGTCTCTGGCGCCCAGTTGGTAGACTGCAACAATAAATTCCACATTTAGTAAGCACAGCTGTTTTAAAGGAACTGCAGTAATGTCTTGCCCCACAAATAATCTTGATCTGTGATTTGGCTCTTTTTATAGTGAAGTGGGACCAGGGTTTCCATCTCTTACATCTGGATCTGTCTCTTCTTATTGTTGCTGGGTTTTGTTTGTTTGTTTGTTTTTGTTTTTTTGAAACAGGCTCTCACTGTATAGCTCTGGCTGTCCTGGAACTCACTATGTAGGTTAGGTTGGCTTGGAACTCACAAAGATCTGCCTAACTCTGCCTCCCATATGCTGATATTAAAGGCATATGCCACTACAGCTGGCTTTTCTTTCTTTTCTTTTCTTTCTTTCTTTCTTTCTTTCTTTCTTTCTTTCTTTCTTTCTTTCTTTCTTTCTCTTTTTCTTTCTTTCTTCCTCTCTTCCTCTCTTCTCCCTCCCTCCCTCCCTCTGTCCCTTCTTTCTTTCTTTGAACTTTGTCTTTGAGTCAACCACGAGGGCACATAGCAAAGGGTTGCTCAACTTTTGAACAGCCACAGAAGATTCCCCAGCACTCAGCAGACTTCCATCTCTCATTGCCTGTACTGCAATCTCGGTTTCAGAGCCTGACATTCCTGCCCTTCTCCATTGCAGCCATGGCTAGCCTTTACAGAGGGCCTTTTGATCCTTAGCTGAGGCTGAGCAGCTCTGCTCTGGCTTTATCTACAGTTCCTTACCCCACCTGCCTGCCTCCAGATTTAGGGAGCCTCTGAACTAGCCAGATTATGAAAATGTAACTTGTTTATGAAACAGTTGCAATGCAAGGGCAAAGGTGAGGCGCATTGTTCTGTTCTCTCTTGTAGAATTTCCCACTCTTGCTGTGTGATCTTCTCTCTGGGTAGCAGCCCTCTCAGGGATGGTGCAGTCTCCTTCCAGAAAGTTCTGTCAGTTGCCATTATGAAGAACTCAGCTCTGATCATTTGCAAACGCGAGTCTCACATCTATTTAAAGCTCTTTTTTTTCCCCCAGAATAGGTGACACAGGGAGTGCTTGCTCTTTGAGTGGAAGCCTGGAAGCTAGGCTGGGCTGAGGGGGTGACAGCATGGTCTGCCCTTTCTGACTGTACCAGAATACACCCTCTGGGGTCAATGTGAGTGGAGAAGGGGAAGACAGGTGTTTTCTTTACATCCCAGTTGAAATTGTGTGTGCTTGACCTGCACTGCCAGGTGAGCCTCTATGGCTAGATATGATCCATTTCCCATGGCCTCGACCCCCACCTTTCCTGGTTCTGGTCCCCTATGACATCCTGTTTCTCCAAGCACAGATCACTCAGACTTAGATGGAAGTCTACAGACAGAGTATGTGTCTAACTGGGGAGCCAAACACAGTCTTTTCATTTGGAAAGTGCCCTCTAAATTTATAAGTTCTCTCAGGAGCACCCTTCAGTTTGGGAGGGGAAGGGGAGTATTTCCTACCAGGAAAAGGTCTCCCAGGAAGAGCAGGATAAAATTCTCTCTTCTGGTAAATGTGACATTCCCGGGATAGAAGCTATCCCCACTTCTGGTCTTCCCTGCTGTCCAGGGCTAGAGCAATGGGAAGCTTACAGAGCTGGTCTTCCTACCCAGCAGCTCTGAACTGGGCTTGCTTCTGGGGCACTGACTACAGAGCTACTGGTTGTCTGAACTTCAAGCGTAAGGTAGTAGCCATCATTCATTCTGCGAGGGGGGTTTCAGAATAAGAAAACTAATGGAAGAGACAGTCATTCCAGAATACCCATGGTGGCTCTTCAGGGAGCTATTTGTGAAGGGGTGAGGCTGGAACTCCAGGCCTCTTGACTTCAGGGTTTTTTGTTTTTTGTTTTTCTCCCACCTCCTACTGTTCTAGGCACTAAGTCATCTACAGGAAGGGCACTGGAAGATATTTCTGTATTGGTAATATTTATGTCAACATCACCTGAACGATTTGAGCCCCTTAAAAATACCATCTTGAGACTGCAAGATGGATCAGTGGGTGAGGGTGTTTGCTGCTGAGTCTGACAACCTAAGCTTGATCTTGGGGGATCCAGATGGTGGAAGAAGAAGACTAACAGCTGCAGTTTGTCCTCTGACCTCTATTTGTGCACGCACCTCCTCCCTCACAAAATGAGTAAATGAAACATAATAAAAAATCTAAAATATGTTAAAAATACCAATCTTGAGATATCTTCCCAAGAGGTATCCAGAGGGAAGGCTGTGTTCTAATAGGGGATGAAGAGAAGGAGGGGGCCAGAGTCTGTAGCCCCATTGTTCTTGTTCCACTTGCTTTAAATCTGCACTGTCAAAACATTACCCAAGGACTTCTGTCTCTAGGGGCCAACCTAGTCCTGACTGAATGATTCCTGGGCCCCACAAGGATTGGTTATCGTAAAAGTAGGATAGACTTTAATTTGTTGCTGTCTCTGTACAGGGTAGAAAAGTGTCTCCATCCCATGTTTCAGCAGGTCCTCATGGGTGTTCTGAAGCTCCCTGTTTGGGGCTGGTTGCAGTATTGGCAGTGTTCTGTGTGATCTCAGGTCTGTCTCCTGATCTAAAGAATGTGTTGACTTGACTGATCTCCAGAAACCTTTGTCAATACTGAGCCCTGAAACTCCAGGTTTTTCTACCTTCAACTATAATTATTCTTTGTTGAGCCTGGAACCTACCCTGGACTCTGGTTCCTTCTCCCTTTGGGTCTGCACTAGCTCCCCATTCACTTACTGATCCAATTATGTCAAGTGTGGTGGGCGTCTCCCTTATCTGTGCTCTCATTCCTAGACATTCTGCCTAGGACTACTCAGATGCCCCTAGGACCAGGCTTAGGGGAACTGTCCCTTTCTTCATATGTCCATGTCTAAGTGGGACTCTGTGGACACCATTCTCAGGTGAAGTCTAGCCATCCAACTCAGGCCACCATTAGTGGTCTTAATCTTCCATCCTGCAGCAGCTCTGCTTTGCTGAAGAAACTTTGAAGAGGCACTGACAACACTGGGGTGAGTTGTCCTAGATGCCTAGCTGAAGGCTAAAGAACACAGGTGGCTATTTCAAACCAACAGCCTAGCTTGTATGCACCTCCCTCTGTGTTCATGTGGCTGGATGGTACTCCTCCCATTTCTGTAGAAGCTCATTGTCTGATGACATCTTTAGCACTCTGTGTAGGCTTAGAGAAAGATTTCTAAGCCTCCCAATCGTGCTATTAGGGACCACAGAACTTCACCTTAGCTGTTTTTGTGACCACTGAGAGGGCATCTGTGTCCTAGCAAAGTGCTTTGTGTTGAATTTGGGAATCTTTGATTCTGGTTTTCTGGTTTTAGCAACCCTTCTGATATCCTGACAGTCCTCAACAAATGAATTCTTCTGAACTAAGGGCAGGTTACATTTGCTCATCCGTTCTGATGAAGAGTCCTCCTTGTTATTATGAGATGTGGGTTGTCATGGTGATGGAGGAAAGGTCCTGAATTGGGAACAGGGATGATGATTAATGTTGAAATATCTCAGGAAGTCTCCTGCCCCTGAGCTGTATGCAAAAATCCTGCTTCATCTCTGTCCATACGCTGGGGACTATCTTGAAGTCACTGAAGTCTTAAGGTCCTAGAGACCCAGACTGGACTGACTATATTTCGTGTGGGCTCCAGGAAGTGGGCCATCTTGGTTGTAGTAAGACTCTCTGCCATAACTGGCTTTATCTAGGAGCCTCTTTGTTCTCCATCCCTTCACGTCTCTATCATGGTGCACCCATGGCAGATAGCACATGCTATTATTTTGTAAAGGGACAGTATTTCATGTAGCCACAGCTAGCCTCAAACTCTCTATGTAACCAAGTATGGGGAGTGAAGGAAGTCCCAAGTGAATGTGTGTTGTTGGCATGAACGGCCATGCCTCTGGGCCCCAGATCCATGGAAGTGGCAGAAGCCTTCCCCAGTACAGGCTTAGGGAATTGGCAAAGCCTTCCCCGTCCAAGTGTTTACGAATGATTGACAACTGTTTGAAAACACCATTGACCACAGCTTTCTCCTCATAGATGACTGCAGCCTGATACTGCCGCTTGGTAGTGACCTTCTACCAAGATTAGCTGAACCTGCCTTGTTTTTCACCTGTATACCATGAAGCCACCTCTTCAACTCTTTAAATTAGATACAAAAAATAAGCAGGCTTAAGTTTCAGGGTCCTGGTACAGTGGCACTCTGTATCCGAGTGAGCGCACCCTGTCCATCCCAGCTTTCCTGTACTTTGTCTGTCCTTTCTTCATCCCCTATCACCTCAATTAGGTCAATCACTGAAGCTCTGCAGTGTGCAGCAGCCAAGGATGACCTTGAACTTCTGATCCTCTTTCACCCACCTCCGGAGTCCTGGGATTACAGGCATGCACTATTGTGCCCCGTTTATGGACTGCTGGAGATAGACATCAGAGCTGCTCCATGCAAGCCAGGCAATTACTCTACCAGTGGAGCTGCATCCCCGACTACCTGGAAGCATGCATTCTAGTCTTCTGTTCTGTTTTTTGTTTATGGCTCTAGGCATTCTGCAGTGGCCAGATATCAGGGCCTGGTAAGAGAGCCTCCTGAGTCCACCCACATAAGGGTGCTCTTCAGGACCCCTTCTGTGTGCATTGTAGGACTTGAAGGCTTGATTGTTTTCTGTGCACATGCTGCATCCATCAGTCATTTCCACTTTGCATCTCGGTCCTTTCTCTGCTTCATGGCCCCTGGTTGCTGCCAGTACTAAATACCTCCTCTTTAATGATGTGCAGGGTTGCCATGGTGACGAGCTACTGTTTTAACCTTACAATCGGTTTCTTTAATTCCTTTTGGCAAACTACTTGAGCTGAAGTCTGCCTGCTGTGTCTTAGGCAAGTCTTATAATATTAACGAGTCTCTCTGGGTGAAATATGAAATTTAAAACTACCAGATGACGCTTCTAAGGAAAGCCCTCTTGTCTGCAGCCTGTCAGAAGGCTTTCCTTTTGAGGAGAGAAACTTAAGAACATTTATGTTTTCCTAGCAGCTTTTATTGGTTTCATTCCGGACATACAGCAGGTGTCTTGTTGACAGTGGCCGACTGGACTGGCCTGGTCTTGAACATCAGCCTTACTTCTTAGGTTTCTGGCAAACAGTTAGGGTGTCAGCATCCATGCCCATTCAGCTAATGAAGTGCCAGTGACTATGCTGGGCACTGGGCGGGAGCCATGACACAGAAAGTAAAGTCCTGCACACAAGGTCAGGTTCTTGCAGAAGGTTTCAGAGACAGGACATCTGACTGTGGGAGCCAGCCCTGCTCAGAATGTTTGAAGTGTCTTTGGTTTTCAATCAGGGATCTCTCAGACTTAGTCTTCTGTTGGTCTTTTAATTCACATTTTAAAAATTAAAATAGATTTGTTTTCATACAATGTATTTTGATTACAATTTCCCCTCCCCCCAGTTCCTCCCAGTTTCTCCCCACTTCTCCTCTCTTGAGCCACTCCTTCTCTGCCAATTAGAAAGCAGACAGAGAAGGAATAATCTGAGGAATAATGATTAAAAAAAAAACCCAAACAAATCAGAATATGACAAAAGAATCAAACAAGCAAAATACCCAAAGAAAAAGCACTAGAAACACATATGGATGCAGAGATATGCTACTGTGCAGACAGGGGTCCCATGAAGACACAAGCGCAGCCTTTACACTACAATGTATTCATCTTGTTTTAGCTTCATGAATTTGTACATCTGTATAAACCTAAATTCCTCCACATCTGTGGGTCCCTGTGGAGCCATCCAGGTCAGGGCAAATTTGAGGGGCAGAGTGAGACAGGTCCTGGGCTAAGCACTCACCTCTTGCACCCCTGTCTTATAATTAGGTAAAATAATAATGCTTACAGATGACTGGATTAATTTTACATTTTTATTTTAAGAAAATAGTGGGACACATGTACCGCGAACTTTATCTTATTATGTTTAGATGTACCATCTAGTTAACTGTGAGCACCTGGTTCTACAGCAGCTCTCCAAGGCTTTTCGGGTTTTGCTCAATTAAACAGTTCTTCATCCCTCTATCCCCAGTTTTGCCCAGACCTTGACGACTACCATTCTGTTTTTGCTTCGACAGAACTGACTGTTTAGATACCTTCTCCATAGTTTAGATCATTCTATGACTGGCTCTTTTTCATTTGGCACAGTGTTCTCCTGGTTCACCTATGTGGTTACATGCAGCAGATTTCCTTCCTTTAGGGTGGAATACTATTTAACACATCACATGCTGTTTATCCGTCCATCCATTAATGGTTCTTTGGGTCATTTCTATCTTTTTGCTCTTGTAAATAATGCTGTGGTGAGCATGAGAGTGAGATATCTCTTTGAGATCTTGCCTTGGAATTTTTTATGGATAAGTGGCTGGAAGCAGAACTGTTGATTTATGTGGAGTTCTGTTTTTGGTTTCCCACGGGACCTTGATACTGTTTTCTATAGTTGCGATAGCATTTTAAATTCCTTCCAATAGTGCACAGGGTTCCAATTTTTTCCCTACTGCCAGCATCGATTGTTATTATTTTTATAGTGGCTGTCTGAACAGATGTGAGGTGCTGTCTCCTTGTGGTTTGATTTGCATTACCCTGATGTCTCGTCACCAAGCAACCTTCATATAACATTGTATATATTCTCTCTGGAGGAATGTGTATTCAAATATTTTGTCTAATTTTAAAATCAAGTTATCACACATTTTTGATAAATTATATGACCTCTTTATATCCATGTTTTTTCCTTATTGCTGTTTATTGAACCCCTGGAATTATGTGGAAGAGGAGGTCCTGCCATTTGGTCAACAGTAGCAGTCCAGATTCCAGATTCTTCTTTTTTTAATGAATGCATATTAATTATGCATAATGGTTTCATTGTGACATGTTCATTATGTATATAAAGTAATTTGGTCCATGTATATTTCCTGCTACCCCTCTTGTCACTCACCCATCCCTTTCTCTTCCCTATGAGTCCCCCTACTTTCATGTCTTTTTATTTTAATGAAGCAATAAGTTTCCTTAAGGTCAGTTACAGGATCATAGGCAAGGAGCACGGTACGCTACCAGTGAGGGGCCACACCCCTGAACAAAATATGTGCCCTTCCCTCAGCAACCATCGACTGTGACTATAATAAATCCTTAGGGAGCACTGGAAGCTCATGAGACCTTCCTCACCTCATAAAAGCATGTTGGCAGGCCCAGTCTTATACAGATCTTATGTGGGTAATTACAGCTTCTATGAGCTTAAGAATGCAGTAGTCCAATGGCATACCTGGAAGACAGCTTTCCGCACCGCTATCCTCATTACTATGACTCAGTTTTTCCCCCTACCCTTCTTCTGAGATGTTCCCTGAGCCCTGCAGGGGGTGATATGGACATTCCATTTATGGAAGATTCTAACTTTTTGCACAGGCCAGGGTGAGAAAACCTGTCTTAGTGGTGGGTAAGCAGAGAAACCCAGAGGTGAGTCAAATGAAGCATGTGGGTGAGGTTAGGATTCCAGGCCTTTACTTACTCCTGCATGTGATTGGAGGCAGCTGGGTTTCACATGTCTGTGGCTGGGAGCACATCACCTGGTGTTGAGGTAATGGAGCTTTGCAAGAAGCATGCAGCAGCTGTGGAGGAGGGGTGACACCTTTGGCTCCTTGAAAATAAATGCCTACGTAAAAGAGATCTGTGAAATTTCCCCAGGATCACATGAATAGAGTCTGGGCAGCAGCTAGAGGTGTGAGGCAGGCTTTGGAATAACACAACAATTGTTGTAGGGTGTTTTCAGGGATGCTGGGATGGCATGAATAGTTGTAAAAGATATGAAATGTTCTTGATGAACACGTGAGGGTTCCTAGTAATCTGAAAGTGGCTGATAGACATTGATCTAACAAGTACCTCTGGGATCTTGCAAAGATAGATGCCACCTTTTGGGGGCCATAATGGTACCCATTTATGTGTCTCTTGAGCAAATGTCCTCTCCCCATGTGTGTATGTGTGTGTGCACCTGTGTGTGGTATATCTGTACAAGCATGTGTAAATGCACTTATGTACCTGTGTGCAGAGGTCAGAGGAAGACATTGGGTATCCTGTTCTACCACTTTCTGCCTTATTCCCTGGAGCCTGGGTGTCACAATTTTGGCTAGACTGACTGGACAGCAAACTCCAGGGATCCTTTTGTCTCTACACCATGTAGTGCCAGGGTTATTATAGCCTACGCACATGGACAGCCATGCCGGACATTCTATAGGGGTTCTAGGACCCAAACTCAGGTCCTAATGTTTGTGCAGCAAATGCTCTTACCCACTGAATCATGTCCCCAGCCTCCACTCACACCTCTCTTGTAAAGATGAGTTTACCCCTTGGGGACAGGGGAGACTTGGGAAAGCTACCTAACTTTTTGTGTTGAAATTTCTTCCTGTGCAGAGTGAGGACAATATAATACCTCCCTCATAGGAGTTCATGAAGAATTAAATAGGACCACAAATCCCTTAATAGTGTGCCTAGCCCAAAAGATTGTTTCAATTAATGTTTTCAGTCATTATTAGTATCATTGTTATGGTTGATCACAGACAGTTTTGGGAATCTCACTCATAAGATTTTTCAATACTATTCAATATTTACTAAGTTGATTGTTTGGGTCAGGAGCTCTGAGAGGCAGTGTCTGGGGTAAAAAAGAAGTCTAGGACAAGCTTCCTGTTCCATGAGATTGGACTCTAGTGCTGGTGACAGTCTATATGTAAATGCTTTGAATGCCTAGCAGACATGATAAGTATTCTGGTACAGAGGGATAAGCAGGTCTCAGGGGTTGGGGTTAGAGCTGGTTGGGACTGATGTAGAGGTGCCTGTGTCTCTGCCAATCAAGCTGATGTGTGGCTTAGCTGCAGCTCACCAGTTTGGCTCAGTTATTTTTGGAATGGTCCTGTAATAGTTTTGCTTCTGTGAGTGCAGGGAAAGCTCAGCAAATGTCTTTTCTAACCTCCACTATGCCTCTTGATATACCGAGGAACACTAATTGGACGCCGAGTGCTTGCTTTCCTGCTCAAGGAAATGTCAGGTTCTAATAATGCTCCATTAGTAGATCCACATAATTTCCTGCCTGGGCAATCTAACAGTCTCTATACTATTCTTCCTGTTTAAAATACTTTCTTACGATATATCCTCACCCTTGCTGCATTGGAGTTTCCATTTTGCTACTTAAAAGGCTTCAATGGTGCCCTATTAGATGGGTTTGGGAACTAAGGAATGGAAGAGAGCACAAGTGGGCTAAGATCACTTTCACTGATCCTTATGGGGAGACTGTGGCTTTAGAGGGCTTACTCTTAGAGTGTAGGGAGTGAGTGGTTCCACCAAACGATGTAACAATTGACTCATTAAATTTCAAATCATGGTTGTTAGTTGGTAGCTTCAAGTGTCTGTTACAGTGATCAACTACGATTAGGTTAAAACAGTGCTGCTATCCAAATAGAGCCAGAGAAAAATGACTGTGGCACCAATTCTGAGGCAGCTTTTATATTCACCTGTCAATTTTGATGATCAAATGTTGATGCCACAGTTTGAGAAGGGCACCATGACTGAGATGCTTAGACCACAAGATAAACTATAAAAGGCAACCTCCTAGGATGAGAAGAGGTTCTGAGAGTGAAGATCTTCTCATATGGAGGGCAGTGGAAGGAGATGGAAGGACCTGGCCTTGAGATCAGCTGCAATTTCAAAACTGTAGTTCTTGTGCTTTTTATTATTCATTTGTATGTGGTGGTGGATGCACATATGTATGCATGCGTGCATCCATGTGGCTGTCTTTCCTCTATCAGTCACCGTCACCACAGTTCCTTTTTGAGACAGTGTTACTCACTGGATCTGAAGCTCCTCAATTTGACTAGACTGGTCAGCCAGTGAGCTTCAGAGATTTGCCTGGCTTGCTGTTTTCCTGCTCAAGGCTGGGATTACAGGCGTGTACGGCCACACTTGACTTTTCATGTTTGTTCTGGAGGACTCAAACTCAGGTCCGGGTGCTTTCACAGTAGGCCCTTTCCTAACCGAGCCATCTCTCCAGACCTCAATTCATTTTTTTTTTAAAAAGAGACCATCCTGAATCTTCAAGGGACTGTTTCTAGAAGTTCAGCCAAGCACATGGATCTATGGGACAGGAAGAGTACTGTTCTGGATTCTGTCCTTCACCACCCAGACTTCTCCCAGTGTCGGGACTGACATACTTCAGTTTTTGGCTACAGGGTGCATTGAAGTTTGACACTCTTTACCTGTGTCTCTCTTTTCAGAGATTATCCTTGGCTGGAGTGCCAACTCAAACTTCTGTTCCTTGGTGGTGCAATCTATATCTCATGACCGGTTAATATGAAGATTAAAAGATCTGGTCCCTTGCCCCAACATGGGAACACTCTGGCGGGCTATCTGGATGCTTTTTTTTTTTTTCTTCACATGATTGGCTGAGGTCTTGTTTCAATGCATCACAATTAACTTCTGACAACGATCCCACTTCCTTCACTCACTTGCAGATGCTGAACTCAGTGACCCATTCTAATTGGCTTCCTTCATGTAAATATTTATCTCCAAGTCAGTTTGTGAGAAGCATAACTTACAGCAGCACCATTCATCATCCCTCTGTAAGGGAGAGGGCACACCCAGACATCAAATTCTCAGCACAAAGGAGATTTATTCCCCTGGGGGGACAAGTGGGGAGCTGGAGCAGGTATATCAGTATTTGGGTTGGGGGGGGTGGCTGCAAAGGCAGACAGCAAGAAGAAGGTAGTTTTTTGTTTGTTTCATTTTGTTTTTTGTCCAAAAGAAGAGTGTTTCTTCCTTCTTCTTCTTCTTCTTCTTCTTCTTCTTCTTCTTCTTCTTCTTCTTCTTCTTCTTCTTCTTCTTCTTCTTCTCCTCCTCCTCCTCCTCCTCCTCCTCCTCCTCCTCCTCCTCCTCCTCCTTTTTTAAAGGAGTAAAGAGGAAGTCTGTTAGGGTGAATTGGTAAGTCCTGATTGGACAGGTTAGTCAGGGTAGGCAGGCATTTTGATGAATTTTAATTGAGGAACCATGATATTTTGATAGTTGGACCTTAGTGATCAGTTTCAAGAATGAGTCAGTGGCCAAAAAGACCTTGGGGGCCAGCTTTTGGAATGTAATCTTATGGTTTAGCAAGGGAGAGAGAAGGGGAAATGGTAAAATCTGTCTGTCATTCTTGAGCCTGCTAGAGAACCCTTCACTTTCCTTTTACAAACTGCTAAGAACATCGTTATGGAGAATTTGCGGGGCTCTATCTTGGGGCAAGAAGATAGGATCACATTATATAAATCTATTAAAAGCTAACAAGACAAGCTGAGCTTCAGATGTTTCAGATAACTGAGCCTGGGTACAACATTTAGGAAGAAGAGAAGGATTGAGATACGGAGGCTGAGTCAGAGGAACAACGTGAGGGATAACCAGCAAAGTGTTGCCAGTTTTGGAAGCCATGGGGTGGGGGAAGATGCTGCAAACAAGGTTTAGTCAGTGGGTTCTGATCCCCAACATGATGAAATACCAAGATTTGATAAAGAGAAATGGTGCCCGTTCCTGGTCAGTCTTAGATTGGATGCTGTAAGAATAATCCACCGACTTTGTCACTTGTATGCCCATCAAGCTGTTGCAAGTCTCAGCTCCTTTGCTTGTGTGGACTCCTTTCCCCTGTCACCAGACTAGCTTCTACTCACCTACCTTGAATTGACTCACCGCTCGCTCTTTCCAGAAGACGTCTTTGCATTACTTCTCTGCCCTGTTGCTTCTCTGGATTAGCTGTCTGCCTTTGGACAGCCATCTGTTTTCTACCAAGACCCTTTTGCTTTGCCACTGTGGCTGACACTATCTTAGCACTGTCTGCAGCGGTTTGCGAACCTTTATGACACATAGTGTGGAACATCTATTTATATCATAGGTTATTTTTGAGAGCCAACAGGTACGACTCTACAGTTATCTGTGGAATAGAATAAGAGTTCATTGCGCCGGGCGGTGGTGGCGCAAGCCTTTAATCCCAGCACTTGGGAGGCAGAGGCAGGTGGATCTTTGCGAGTTCGAGGCCAGCCTGGTCTACAAATTGAGTCCAGGACAGCCAGGGCTACACAGAGAAACCCTGTCTTGAAAAACAAAAAAAAAAAAAAAGAGTTCATTGCAAGTTATCTAGTCTGTTTAAATCTTCCATCTTTATAGGAATCCCATCACAAAAATGTCTTATTAGGATCTTATACACATTTTTCTTGAAATGTTAATTTTTTTGCAAACTGTCAGCTGTCAGACACATTGAAGGGATATTCACAAGGTCAGGGGTAAGAACTGTCCACTGCTGGTTCAGCTTCCTTTTGAACTCAGCCCTCAGCCCTCAGGGGACCTGCTCACTCTTCCACAAATCTTGTTGCAAGAACATTTAGGTTCAGTTTTCTCATTCTCCCCAGCTACCTTTATACCCTTTTCTGTGAACAAGAGATGTTACCTCCCACTCTTGATAGGTTTCTGGGCTAATCCTAATTTGGAAATAATCACTACAAATTGGGTTTCTATTCAGCACCTCCTACACCTCCCTATGAACTCTAGCATATTAACAAATACCAAAATATTCGTGCAAAAATATTTCTCCAGTTAGAGAACACTGTTCCCCCTTTCAGGTACCTCTGTTTAATGTCATCTGATCAGAGTTGACTCTGCATTTAATTATAATCTTACCATAGACTGACATCATTGTGTCAGATATGCAGGGAAGAGAACTCTGAGCTGGGGCTGGGGAGCAGACAAGAGCAGAAAGATGATGGCCTATAAGGTACAGAAAACCCTTCTCCCAGAATGTGAAAGAAACCAAATCAGAAGACACACAATGAATAAATTGATAGTATTCAAACAAATGAATGGTTACAACCCCCCACCCTGAATTTGAAAAGCGTCTTGGGAGATGTAAGTTTCTAGAAGAAGCAGAGACCTTCTTTGCTGCTCTGAGGAGGCCCATCTTCCCCACATCTCACTCCAAAACCTCTGTCTGGTAGGAACCAATGGGAAGAGGCCTGTGGGGGAGTCCAGGAAGAAGGCATGGAATGTCCCTTTCTAGAACAGTGTCCAGTGGAAGAGATTTTTGTCCCCCAAGCAATGTGTGACACTATCTGATACATTCCTGGTTGTCACAACGAAAGGTCTGGGTAGTAGTTTCTCTGGCATCTGGTGGGTACAGCGCAACAAGACATCGTGCACAGGGCAGACACACTCTATAACAGAGAACACCCAGCAGGCTAAGATGGTATCCTTGCAGATAAATCGTATTTATCCGGGGAAGGGAGGAATACTTTTGCTTTTCTAAGATCATAATTTCTGAGTTTAATTGGTCATTTAAACAGCGTTTGTCAGTCAAGTAAAAAAAACCTAGATATATGCCATTTACAAAAACTTATCTTCAAAGGCTGCTACACAGGATGATAGTCATTACAGAAACTCCCTGTTGGCCAGTGTGCAGAGAAAAAGCCACAAATGGGACATCTATATCACAACTCTCCCCAAGTCTCAGGCACTTTCTTAGAAGAAGGGGAGGAATCACTGTAAGAACAAGAGGTTGGGAGGAGGGGACTGAAGTAACGCCTTCTGGATACGACAGGGTCACTGCTCTCATGAACTTACAGTATTACCATTGCCTGCACAAGACCTGCACACAATCGAGCCAGTCAACATTCTAGCATGGAATGGGAAGGGGATCATGAACCCCCAACTTTAAATGAAGAGCTATAAAAAGTTGATGGCTTCTAGGAAAGAAAGAGTCAGTTTTCTCAAAGGATGTGGTTACTGGTAGCCCAGCCATACTGCAGTCCATAGCCCTCCCTACACCCAGGAGTATATATATATATATATATATATATATATATATATATATATATATATGTATGTATATATATATATATATAGTCACAACACATTGGAGTTGATGGGCTATTTAAAAAGTGAGGACAAGAAGTTGGGAGTAGGTAGGAAGTGAGGCTGGATCTAGGAGGAGTCTAGCAGAAAGAGTGGGTGTGGATATGATCAAAATACATATATGAAAATTTCAAAGAAGTAAGAAAATACATTTAAAAAGTTCTGCATTCATATCAGAAAACTCTGATTTAAGCATAAATAAAAGCTCAGTTCAGGCTTTATGAAGAAAACGTGGACAATGGTCATTGTTGATTCAGCTCTTTTAATCTATCAGTAAAATATCACCACAAAGAAAAGCTACAATATCCACCAAAGAACTAAAAAGGATTTGGAAGAGAAACCGTTAGCTTAGCTTGCATATGGTGCATTAGAAAGCCTCCTTTCCCAAATGAACACAAACATTATGGTTGATAAAGTGAACACTGTATCTAAAAACTAGAAAATCCATGCCCTTTTCAAGAACTTCTAGAACTTTTGTTTAAAAACCATAAAGCTAAAGAGGACACTGTAATGGTAACTTGAAGTAATAAATAAACATTAAAAAAAACCCCATAAAGCTGGGACTGGATAGATGACTCAGTGGTTAAGAGCACTTTCTGCTCTCCCAAAGAACCCAGGTTCAATTCCCAGCACCCATATGGCTGCTCACAACTGTCTGAAACTCCATTTCCAAGGGATCTGATACCCTCAAACCAATGCCCATAAAAAAAATTAAATAAATTGTTAAAAAACATAAATCTGACTGACAAGAGAAACATTAACCTATCAAAAATCAAAACAAAACACAGAACTGGTTCAAATAATATTTCAAGATCTTAATACAACAAAACTAAAAATAAAGATGAAAGCAGTAATGAAAAGCCCAACATTTGAATTTGAATGTTATCTTTAAACAACTTTGTTCTAAGGAATAATGTAAAATAATGTAAAACTGCAATTCTAAAGCCAAGCTGCCTAGTGTGGCAGCAATTAGCTGCATGGAGAACTGGAAACCTGGTCAGCTGGATTGAAGTTGCCATGAGGATAAACTGGTTTTCTAGGATATAACATAAGGAAAGAGTGTGAAATGTTTTATTATTATGTTTTTATTGGTTACACCTTGAACTGGTAGTATTTTAAGTACATTGAATTAGATATAATACATTATTGAAATCAATTTCACCACTTTTTCCTAGTTTTTAAAATGTAGATCCTATGTTTTATAGTGATAGATGTCATTACATTTTGAGGGTACACATCTGCTTTTTAATATCTGTGTTCATAAGGAGCAAGATTATGGGAAAAAGTCCTATCAAACACGATGGGATGTGACTAAAGAAATTTTAGCAAAAAATGTTTATGCTACTAAGAAAGATTAAGAAGGAATACAATTAATGAGTTAACTTGAAACTGTAGAAATGGTGGGGTGGTGGTGATGCATGCCTTCAATAAATCCCAGCACTTGGGAGACAGAGGCAGATGGTTCTCTGAGTTCAAGGCCAGCTTGGTTTATAGAATGAGTTCCAAGATAGCTAGGATTACACAGAAACGTCTTATCTCAAAACAACAAAAAGAGGAGGGGGGTTAAGAATCATCACACACACACACACACACACACACACACACACACACACACACACACGGTGGATGAATCAAGACAGGCTCCAGTGAGTAAGCTCCAATGACTTCAAACATACACATACACACACACACACACACACACGCACGCACGCACGCACGCACGCACGCACTCACGCACGCATGCACACACAGATATACAGACATATACACATTCACACACTGAGTGAATAGAGCAATGCTACAAGGAACAGGGTCTAACCACTTTATACATATATACATATATACACATATACATAGATACATAGATACCTATACATATCTGGTGGATGGAAAAAGTTCCAACAACTTTATTTTTTTATTCTACAGCTTATATATCCCAGCAACGTCTTTCAAGCAGTACACATATTAGAATGTGGTTACATTCTACTTTTCTTTAAGTGACTGATTACAATGAATACACACAAGAAAAAAAACACATTCCTCAAAACCCTCATAAGATCAAATGTTTATGTATTATGAGTGAAACACAAATCAGTCCCAAGAACCCACATGCTAACTAAGCAACTTAGTGTAAGCAAGCAAGGTAATTTTTTCAGCCACTTTTTCTTACTGGCAGGCAGCAATTTGTGGTTACAAAGAAAGTATTGATTATACTATTATTTATCTTAAAAAGTGATAAAAATCTTAGAGAATCTCAAATCTAAACTTTTATATAAAAACAGTCATTTCTACTTTAAATCCTCAAGGTGAACACCTACTCATTAACAAATTTTTTTAAATCATATCAGGAGCTGAGGGCAAAAACAGATATAAGAAATTAGTCACACCTTGACCACCAATCCAGCTTTAGCAAGGGAGTTACATCATCCATTGTCATTAAGGCTGCTATTGTTCTTGTTTCTTGACATAAAAAATAAAAATCTCTAGCTCAACTATTAAGAGTGAACTTTCTGAAGTTCAAACTATTCCCTAAGATTTAATACATCAGAGTCACTAACAAAAACATCTTAACCTAAATTTATTATAAGTTCCTGGCAAAATAACTTAAACCATCTCCTTAAACTTTCTATCAGCTACCGTAACTTCCTAAAACTATTTTTTTTTGTTTTTTCGAGACAGGGTTTCTCTGTGTAGCTCTGGCTGTCCTGGACTCGCTTTGTAGACCAGGCTGACCTCGAACTCACAGAGATCCGCCTGCCTCTGCCTCCCGAGTGCTGGGATTAAAGGCGTGCGCCACCACCGCCCGGCTTCCTAAAACTATTTTAATCAAATCGGGAATTCTGTAAAGTCATTAATTCATCTAAACAATATTGTTTATGAAAGACTATCTTCATCTTGATCTTCAGGAAAATTGCCCAATAGAGTGGGCTGTCTCCCAAAAAGCTCACTTGCCCACTGAAGATCCTTCTGCATGGTATCCAGCATATCAATAGGACAGTTTCTTTAAAATATCTTTTTATTATATTTATGTGTATATGTGTGTCTATGTGTGGGTATATGCATGTATGTGTAGATGATTTTGAGAGACAGAAAGAGGGCAATGGCTCCTGTAAGCTGGAGTTGCAGCTGGTTATGAGCGACCTGACATGAATGCTAGATTTCAGGTGCTCTGGGACAGCGAGTGTTCTTAACCTCTGAGCCATCACTCAGCCCCTTGATAAGACAGTTTCAATCCACAAACTCAGTGTTTGTATTCTAAATGCCAATGGAATTTTAACTTGGATTTGACAACGTTCAAACTGAACTTTAAAATACCCTATTTATATTAAGACCTTTGATCCACTTGGACTTAAGTTTTGTGAAGGGTGATAAGTATGGGTCTATTTGCATTCTTTTACATGTGGGCATCCAGTTAGAGCAGCACCATTTGTTGAAGTTGCTGTCCTTTTTCAATTGTACGGTTTTGGTTTTTTTTTGTCAAAAATTAAGTGACCATAGGTATGTGGGTTCATTTCTGGGTTTTCAATTCAATTCCATTGATCAACTGGTCTGTTTTTATGCCAGTACCATGCTGTTTTTATTACTATTGATCTGTAGTACAGCTTGAAATCTGGGATGGTGATACCTCCTGATGATTTTTTTATTGTACAAGATAGAGTTAGCTATTTTGTTATTCTATATGAAGCTGAGAATTGTTTTTTCCAGGTCTGTAAAGAATTGTGTTGGTATTTTGATTGGAATTGCATTGAATCTGTATATTGCTCTTGGAACTGGAAACAACCCAGATGTCCCTCAACCGAGGAATGGATAAAAAAAAAAAAAAAAAAAAAACTGTGGTACGTTTACACAATGGAATACTACTCAGCTACCAGAAACAACGAAATCATGCAATTTGTTGCCAAATGGATGGAATTAGAAAAGCTCATCCTGAGTAAGCTAACCCAGACTGAGAAAGATGCACATGGCATCTATTCACCTATAATCGGATTTTAGCCATTTAATACAGAATAACTATACTATAACCAATGCACCAAAAGGAACAGGAACATAGACTTTACTACCTGTTAATGAGACACTTTACCCTAGTGGTGCTGCCATGTAGGCCCCCAGTACATGAGGAAGCTCTTAACCCTTGTATGACTGCTGAACTGGGTCAGGGGAATGATATGTAGGGACACTCCACTCTGGAGAAGCAGGACAGAAGGGAGAAGGGGTGGAGGGTGGGAGGGTGGGACTGGGAGGGGTGGAAAGAGGGCACTGTGATGGAGATGTAACTTGAAGTAATAAATAAACACTAAAAATACCTTATTTATTATGATTACTGTTTATGTGTGTGCGGAGGAGGGACACATTCAATAGTGTGCATAAGGAGATCAGAAGACAACCTCCGTAGCTGGTTCTCTTCTTTTCACTGTGGGTTTCAGGGATTGAATTCACATCATCAGATTTGTGTGATAAGCATTTTCTCCTGCTTTGTTATCTTGCTGGCCAAAAGTGAATTTTATTTGATATAGTCTGTCAAGATTAGAATCAGAAAAAAAATCTGAAAAAGAAGAGCAATAAATGTGAATATGCTTCTATTAGATATTAAAAACATTGTTTAAAACCCATAGAGCAAGCTGGGCGGTGGTGGCGCACGCCTTTAATCCCAGCACTTGGGAGGCAGAGGCAGGCGAATCTTTGTGAGTTCGAGGCCAGCCTGGTCTACAAAGCGAGTCCAGGACAGCCAGAGCTGCTAAACAGAGAAACCCTGTCTCGAAAAACCAAAAAAAAAAAAAAAAAAAAAAAACCCATAGAGCAACCAGCCAAGGTGGCTCATGCTTGAGATACCAATCAGGGGCTAGAGGCAGGAGGGTCATCTGCTTAAGACTGACCTGATCTATATAAGCAAATTCTGAGTTCTAGGTTAGTCAGGGCTACAGAGTGATACTCTGAATCTCCCTGCCAGCACCTTGATGAAACAAAAAATAAAACAATGTAAAGTGTTGTGTAAGCGTTATAGACGCTCAACTATGCTATAATTTTAGGGCAGAATTAAATGGTGAGATCAATGCGAGAGAATAGAGAATTTAAAAGTGAATTTAAGGACATGTAGGAGTTGAATATTTAGTTAAGATGGCACGATGAACTTATTTTTCCCCCCCAGCAAGAATAGGTTATTCAAACTGTGGTGCTAGGAAAGTAGCTATTTAAAAAGACTGTATTCAAACAAGCAAACAAAAGGCCTCCTGTTAGGTGAGCATGGAAGGCCGAGTATAGGTCAGGACGGTGGACTGATGGGAAGACTATTGCAGAACAATTCTGGTCCCTAAAATGTTCTTAGTACACCAGGCTTTGTCAACACCCATATTTCCAGTTATCTTCTGAAGCAGAAATAAATGCACATAATAAATGTTAGGCCAGAGTCAACAGTACTTACAGTACACCCTTAAGAAGATACAAATCATCTACAAAGACAGGAAATAAAATCGCTAGGAAAGTGACCACTGGCCAGTGAATGTTCAAGAGACTCTACAATTGCCAAACAGAATTAATTGAGAAGGTACCGTGGAGGAGACCCCATTCAATATGGCATAAAGGGAGTGCTGCTTTAAAATGAACTCAGTTGAGAATGTCTGTGACTCATACTCAGAAAGCTCTAGTATTTTTAAAGTGTATCCATGTATGCATGGTTATGTGTATGAATGTACATTCTTCTGTTTACAGCATGTGTGACATCAGAAGCTAATGTCAAGATGTCTTTCCATGATCACCCTTCCACCTTCCCTTCTGAGGTGGGGTCTCTCATTGAACTGGAAGCTTGCCACTCTGGGACAACACATAGCCAGCCAGCCTCAAGAGTCCACCAGTCTTTGTTCCCCAGTGCTGTGCTTGGCTTTTCCACAAGTTCTGGGGAATGTTGGACTTCATACTTGTAGAGTAAGCAATTCACTCATGGAGACCCCTCTCCCAGCCCCATCCAGCCTTTGATTTTTTCAGGAGACCAAAGTATATGGAGATTTGAAAATTTCTGGCATATGGGAACAACAGAATAGTGAGAACACAATTTTCCCTATTACTTCACAGGGTACACATGATTACAGGGACAGTACCCTTGGGTTTGTGGCTACTGCATGTTTGTTGTGCCTCCCACCTTGCTGCTAAGGGGCTGGTCAGGTGACCAGCATACCTGAAAGAACAATCAGAAGTAGATTTCAAGTAAATCTATGCTTCTTTGTTCCAGTGGTTGTCAGATCTGAAGCTTGCTAGAACACAGGTCATCCTGGCCCTTGCCCAGGGTTTCTGATTCAGTCAGCCAGAAGGGGTCCTAAGAATATTGCCAGCAAACTCCCTGTACTATTGCTGCTCTTGGCCAGGAATTCACTTTGAGAATTGCTAGATTATTCAAGTGTCTAAAGGCCAATGGAATGGAAGACTGGAGACTCAGTGTGGGTTACAAGGTTCTTGGGCTTTTCCTTGAATTTACCAACCACTGACCCAAGTTTTAGCATCATCTTTATGAATTTCAGTGTAGGTGCTGTGAGATTGACAGGGGACATCCATCAGTTTTTATTGTCTTCTTCCCCTACTTTGTCAGTGAGGAGGTATTAAAGGGCTAGGAGGCAATACTGTCTCTGTCTCCCTCCTTCCTTCCCTCCCTTCTTCCCCCACTTCTCTCCTTGTGGGGCTTAGACACAAGTACTATGAAAGTGCCAGCCTTTTCTCTTCTATGCACCTAGCCATTCCTAAACTAAAGTGTCCAAACCTATCTTAAAACTTCATAAATAGTATAGCTGAAAGATTAATGGCCAAGGATAAGTAGTAGTTTTGATGGAGTGTAGAGAAAGCAGGGAAAGAAGGATTTGAGGATTTACCTGTTGGATATACAATGAATAAAATCATCTGGCATGCAAATACAAAATATTGGGTCAAGAATTAGATCAAATTACATGGAAGGCTCTGATGTATATATCACAAAATAACATGGAAGGAAGTTTAATAAATTATGGTAGAGTACTGAGGATTGAATTTGAAAGAGAAATTAGACTCATACCTTACCAAACTCACCAAATTCAATGATAAATCTTTAAAGATATCAGAGACTAGAGAGATAGCTCCAGTGGGTAAGAATGCTTGCTAAACAAGCATGAGGACCTGAGTCTGGATTTCAGCACCCATGGAAAAAGACAGACATAGCCATGCATACCTGTAACCCCAGTGCCGTTCTCAGTGGAGACAGAGACTCTGGGACTTGCCAGACTCCAGCCTAGCTCCAGCATTGGTGAGAGACCCTGTCTAAAAGGATTAAGTGAACAGGACACCTGATGTCCTCCTTTGGACTCTGCACATACTTTGCATACACATATGCATACATCAAATACACACACACACACACACACACAGAGAGAGAGAGAGAGAGAGAGAGAGAGAGAGAGAAAGAAAGAGAGAGAGAGAGACTTTAAATACAGCACATCAAAGAGAAAAGGCAATGCACCTCAGATTGATAGCTGTCGATCTCCAACTTTCAGACAGGGAAACTGGGAAAAAGCCAGTTACTTTTTCAGTACTTGTCAGACTTCACGTTCTATGTTCCCCATGATTACCCACCAAATCAGGTGCAGTGGAGACTGTTCAACTGAGAGAATGGATTATGCTGGTTATGCTGGCACTTGGATGGAATCCAAGCATGGGAGATTCTGAGCCAGAAGGATCACGAGTTCCTGGGAAGTGATGGCAAGAGGGTCATGAGTTTCCTGTCAGTCTGGGCTATGTAACAAGACAATGTATCAAAAATAAAAATAAAAGAGGTGGAGACAATTTCTATACAGGCTTGGGATGGGATAGCAGGAAAGGAATAATTGAGACAGAGGCTGGGGATGACGCAGCATTTCAGAGCCACAAAACAAATGAGTTCGTCCGTGAAGAGAAGGGCAGTAAATGTACCCCAGAATCCTGCTTGGAGTAGCAGAGGACTGTGAGTCACTTGGTCCCAGAGAAGGCTGGGTGGTTGATAGAGAGATTGTAAAATGTAAGAATCACCTTTTGTCGTTTATCCTTAGGGATCACATCCCATCTACCCCAAAGTAACCCTGCCCCTCCTGTCAAGGACCAGCCTTTGACATCCACAAAACCAATGAAAGTACTGTAGTCAGCGATAGGGGTCAGTCACAACTCTCAGAGATTGACATCTTTCTTTCAGAAACCTTCTAAATTCAGGGGTTGCAAGAGATATACATGTAAGTATACATACACATAATACACATAAATATATGTATGTGTATATATATATACACATATATACTTATTTATGCAGCAAATATGTATACAGCCAATAATGCTGGTTAGTTTAGAAAAGAGAAAGGAGAAAGGCAGAGAGAGAGAGTGAGAGAGAGAGACATGCCTATTCTCTGTAGCTCAGAGCAAGTCTTACTGCTGACTACCAACTTTTTTCCTTTAGTGGGGGCTGTAAGCTGAGGAGGTGGTAAAAACAACCTTTGTTTTGTAATTTACTGCAAGCGCTTGGCCTATTAGCAGGCAGGCCACCTACTGACTATTCAGCAGACTAAACTACATTTTGACCAATTTATCTCAAAAGTTGATGGTGGAGCTCCAAGGTTTTTTAACCTGATCCATAAGTTATATAAAAATAATAAGAAAGGGATGAGAGCAGGGGGACTCTCACACACACTCACACCAAAAAGAAGAAATGGATGAAGCTAGGATGGAACGACAATTTTAATGTGATGACTGTACTTTTTTATACCCTGAATGAGGGCTCTTTACATCAAAGAAAGGCTTATCTCATGGTTCAAAGGCATTTATCACAAGGACAGGAAAAAATCAATGCAATAGGAGGGCACTTATCAATCACATATTTAGACACTCAGTTATTATTGCTTTTCTATATACAAGTTAAGTTTAAGATGACAGTATATGACATCAAACCTGACAAGGTATAAGGAATTATAACAAAACAGTTTGTGTATTTTGACATAAAGATTTGTACTAAATTTAGGCATTTCTTGGTAACCTCATTATCTCTTGAGTTTATGGGGATTATAGGGTCCTAATTGGTTTTATGGCACGCCTGGAGTTTGGTCTTATGATCTCTAGAATGAATGCTTATCTGAGGTTATAAATCTGTCCCAGGCCTGTCTCCTAATGAGATACACAATGTTTGGGAAGAGGATTTACTACATACAGTATGTTTTCTATCAACTATCTAACTTCTTTAACTTCCACAGTTGTCTGGACTGAGTCAGGCAGTTTGTAAAACTCTTATCAGGAATAATAATATCACCTTTGTAGGACTCTGTGTGAAGTTTGGTCAAACAAGGAGAGTAGCACTTAGCAATGAGGGAATCTTCACTCCATGTCAGTAATAACAGATGAAAGGAAAAGCTGGGTGTTAGCAAGAAGCAACTGTGGGGTGCATCTTTAGCAAAATGCTGGATAGCTTTTTAGGAAGTTTAAAGAACCCCTTTCTCAGAGAGCTTCTGACACTGCTTGAACACTGTATGTTTAGGGCCTAAGAATAGCAGATGGACATGAAGGAAGGAGCCTCAAGAGCATTTGGCTCCTGACACCCTCCCCTCCTTGTGAAAGACCTAGAGAAGAAAGGTGGTGTCCACACATAGCAAATATATTGAGTCAAGGAACTCTTTTTTTAGGTGGATGACTTGATTCATAACCTAGCCGCTCAGAGCCTTAGGAGCTTAGTTTTCTCATTTGTACACCAAATAACCATGTCTGCCATATGGGATTTAGTGAGACAAGTCAAGGAAAACATTAAGCTTCATAAATGGTATAGAGCAGTTATAATATTTGCTGCATAAATAAGTATATATGTGTATATATACACATACATATATTTATGTGTATTATGCATATGTATATGTACATGTATATCTATGTATATTATGTGTATGTATATGTACATGTATATTCATGTGTATGTATATATACACATTTATTTATGTATATTATGTGTATGTACATGTACACATATATTTATGTGTATTGTGTGCATGTATATGTACACATACATTTATGTGTATTATGTTTGTATATATATATGCATATACACACATATATTTGCTTAGTACATGCATTTACTCATTACCTCTGAAGATGTCTTGAAGGCGAGAGAAAGGAGGTCTGTTAACTAGCTCTGCTTGGAAGATAAGAGTTACACATTTTTCATCAGTTGTAGTTGAAACATTCCAATTTGGGAATCTGGGCCAAGCTATATCACTGTGCATTAATTAATTATAAGTTGTGATTCCAGAAACCTGTGGAAAGATGAGAAAATAGTCCAGCACCTGCAGTTTCCCTCAGCTACAAATGTGCCTCTGATGACTTTCAAACGCACGGACCTTCACAGATCACAGAGGATGCGTGCAAGTGCCTTCAGGGACCATCATTGAGATGGCTGATCTTCCCTGTCAGCTTGATGAGATCTGGAACCATATGGGTGCTGGGCCTCTGGCATACCTGTGGAGACTGTCTATATTGGGTTCATTGAGAAAGAAAGACCTATACACATGTGGGCAGCGCCATTCCTAGGCCTAGGATCCTTATTATATTAAAACAGAAAGACTGAGCTAAGCACACTGCTCATTCATTTGCTGCTCTCTGCTTCTTGATTGAGCATGCAGTATGACCAGCTGCTTCCACCTTCTGCTGATGTGGCTGCTCACCTGGGCTAACTGTGAGTCAAAATAACCTTTGTCCCTTAACTTGCCCAAGTCAGGGTGTTCTATCAGGACGACAGGAAAGGCGAGAAACGGTGACTCTGTTCTAACCACCCTTCTACTCTCCTCGTCTCGGTAGAGAAGGTACAAAGGAAATCCACTCAATGATCTGGACCCAGCATCTTGTTCATACCCCAACAGCCTAAGCAGAATTGAAGGGTGGGATGTGCAGGTGGCTGTACTCACTCATAACCCTCTAAGATATTTCTATGCCGGCCTGACATTCAAGGCACTCATCACCCAAAGGAATAAACTGACTTGCAAGCAGAAAACCGTGAGTGTGGGCCCTGCTAGAGAGGAAGGGAATAGGAAACGTGAGGGAGGTACCAATCACGGTGTTAGGAGAAAGACATATGCGTGGTCCAAGTCAAGCAGAGTTTGAGATTACTAAACTATTCCCTGTGTTTGCCAGCTTGATTGTGGTTTTGAAATATTGGTTTTTGTTTTTTGTTTTTTAATATTAGCTGTCCTGACTGTTTCAGCCTTCAAGAGGACCGGCTGCAGATGGAGATATGGAAAATACAAAAGGGAGAGAAAGCATGGCATACTTGGGGCTGCAAAGAAAAAAACTCAAAAAAAAAAAGTTTCTATCTCAAGAAGAAAATAGGGCCCAAAAGCCATATTCTTATTCAGGAAGGTTGGTAGAGGTCAAGGTGGAGAGATGAACTGGTGTCAAGGGCTTATGGGGCTGGGCCAAGGATTCTATCTCATGAGAAGAATATTTTGGTTACTACTGGAAGTATGCAGGTAAAGTGTTACCTGCATAGATGTGGAGAAGGTGACTGTTTAGTATGAGAAATAAATAGAGCTTGTGAGGGTGGAGGTACGGTTGGGTTGGGAGAGGTGACTCCCTTGGACTGTGAGTATATGGTAACTTCAATTATCAGGGCAGGAGATTCAAGAAGGAAAAATTTTTTGTGAGGAATCTACACATAGTTTGGAAACTATACATAGTGTCATTTGCATCTTCAGACCACTAAGTGGAGGCATCCTGTCACAGAGGGTAAAAACATGTCTGAAACTTAGGAAAGAAATATGGATGGGAAGCAGTGCTCAGGGGTCACGCACCTTCCAAGTCCAAGGCCAGGGACTGAGATAATGTAGTTAATAACAGCAGATTTGAGTGCAGAAGTTGGAGGCTCCAGTCTAGGGGTAACAAGAGGGTTGATTGTTTTCCTACAGAAAAGGCTGATGGTTGCAACAGCTGGACCCATCCAGAATACTGTCAGTGAGCTCACACAGAGTCTCCCCCTTGGGAATCATCTGGAAAGCCTACGCTTGATTTCATGACCCAGTTCTAGACAAAAATGACACGAATAATACCCATTCACTTCTCAGGGTTGTGGAGTCAGGAACTAATGTATGCACTGGGCTCATTATGCAAATGCCCTCCAGCACAGGCATGGCAGGATCATTTACATGTTAATTCTTCTCCTTTCCCTTTCCTGGAACTCTGAAATGGTCTGTGACAAGGCATAGCCCCTATATTCTGTAGTCACCCAAAAGCTTGTACAGGATATTGCTTTAAAGCAGGAATCTTAGTGATCAGACCATCTTTAAACTCAGCTTAGGTAATTTTCTATATTGAGATAAGAAGGGACAATACTAAAAACACACACACCGGGGCAAAGAAGACAGGCTGCAGTGTGACTTAGGGTGAGTGTCCATCTGTGAACTTCTCCTCAATGAGGGTATGAAGCTACTCAAGTCAGCGAGTCCCAGCTCAGAAGGCTGAGTAAAGACATCATACTTTGCGAGTATGCAAGTCAGCAGTACTCAAATATATTCTGAAGCAAGGAGTTAAAAATCCTAATTTTTACCATCTCATTTATTTGATCAGTAAACAGGTACCAAATAGCCACTAAAAGCCGGACCCTGTGGTAGCTGTGAGTGGAGCAGTGGTATGGAAATATGCACAGGCAGTCCCCCTTCAGGGTCCAGTGGGAGATGTTTAGTTAAGAAACTAGCTGCAAATGTAACAGGTTCATGGAGGGAAAAGGAGGATTTTCATCCCATGCCCAACACTTGCCTGTGCCCACCTACCTTTGTTTTATAGAAAACCCTGCTGTGAGACCCTGAACATATGAAATGCCCAACAAAGAACAGCCTGTTCCAGGAAGGAGAGGGCCCTGTCCCTCAGCTCTCCAGATAACAGATCTTTCTCAGTGTCACTGTGCATTGACTCCTCAATTTGTGACTAAACTATTTTTAACTGACTGTCACCATGGTAGCATAAGAACCAGGGGGAAAGATATGGCCTTTCTGACAGTATTCAGGATGCTGGCTGCCCTCTCTTCCCTTAATCCCCTGTGCATGGGGCCAAGACAATCCACCTTCTACTAACAGAGATACAGATAAGACTTCTCAGTGTGCATCCTTATCTGAAAAAGAAGAATTTTAATTTAAAAGAAAACCTCCCCTTAGAAATTTGTCATAGGGTTCAACTAGATTATTTAGAGAAATGGATGTATCTTTCAATATTAGTTTCTGTTATAGTCTTAAATTGCACCAGACCCCCCCCACCCACCCGCACATAACTCTCTTTCCCATTTCTTATTTGTTGGCCTCCCATGAGTGTTTTATTGGTGCTTATAAAGTATAGAAACATAGACAATACCATTTACCTTTCTTCATATTGCTGATGCCTTTGTTGGCATTATCTATACTGCCTGGCTTTCCAAAGTATTTTAGTTAGTTCTTTGAGAATTTCGTATATTTTTTCATCATATTCACCCCTCCTCATCTTTTCAGATCCACTCCCCCATACATCTTGGTTTCCACTTTTTCTTTTTAGTCATCTGTGCTGTCTGTATATTTTTGGATGTGCAGTTATCCACCGGACTTGTGTGGTCAATTTACCAGAGGCCACACACTTAAAGAAAACTGACTCTCCCTATCCAAGTGGCTCTCTCACACTTTCTGATGTGTTGCATTTCTTTTCCATCATGGTGTCTTTGCCTTGCCTTTATATTGTGGGAATGAGGGAATGTGTGGTTTCTCATCTTCATACCCTAGACTCTACCTACAGCTGAGGATAGATAGACACTTGGTTAATTTTTTTTTTTTTTAAAGAAATGACTACGAGGCCAATGTAGAGTAAATAGTGACTGGGCTATTGCTGATGGTGGGAACAAATGATGGGAATAATGGTGGGAAAATGGGCATGGGTAGGGACCTGGAGGACAGATATCAAAAGATGTCTCTGAATCAATCCTTTCACAACATCCTCACTTTGCTTCAGGGAGGAGGATGCTGGGCTGAAGGGACGAGTGAGTGGCCCAAGCTACATGATCAACAATTGGCTGAGATGAGATGTGCACTCTGTGAGGCCTGGCTCTCTTTCCTCTTTGATTGGCCCTCTGGGAACAGGAAAGGAATCAGAGGTCAGAGAAGGAGATATTTCCAGGAGAGACACAGGTCAACTATTGGGAAGAGGCCACAGACTTCATGTCAGGAGCTCTTTCTGCCTAGGTTGTCTCATGGCTAGGAAGTGATGACACTAGGCTGAGGATGTAGGTAAATGAGGAGGGACATGAATTAAGATGTGAGAGATGCACAAAGCATCCTTGAGCATCAAGAAGCACCTTCTCTGGACCATGGAAACCACCCAGCACTCAGACTGTAGGAAAGGGCACAAGGGAGGGATATCCTACCACTCTGACTCTTATGACCACTACCATAGTCCATCCTGTGTCAAGTATTTTCCCTGGATACCAGTGTTTATTCCTCCTCCTCTCATAGTGAACTTTTGTTCTCTTAGGCTAGTTCCCTTCCTTTGGGCCACTATTCATACCCTGTGGCCCATGCAGGTGTGCGTGTATCACAGTTCTACTCTCAGGGCATGGTCAGGTATTTCTTGTTTTCAGGCTTTGTTTCTTGCTTTTGCCAAAGAAATTATAAGATGTTTTAATTAAAATAAAATTTGAGTAGCAGCAGTATCTAATAGAATCTAATAGCTGCAAGCAGCTCATTGTGAACTCTCTAGCTAAACAAACATTGCCGCTGAGGCCCATAGGTGGTTGTGGGAGAAATAGCTGAATATGGACTCTTGTTGAGGACAGCAGTCTGTCAGCTGCCAGGGTGACAGCATACCTGCCTTCATAAACATGATGTTTTCTCAAGGAAGAGTTGTCATGACAGGGAAGAATGATTCTAAGAAGCAGGAGCCAGGGATGCACAATGGTGAGCTACTTAGGTATGCCAGGGAAAATTGATTCACCTAGGACATGTACCAGCGTGGCTTGACACCTTCAATTTAGTCTGAGCTCTGCAGAGAGTGAGGATCCCAGGTGTCTAAGTCCAGTACAGAAACATGTCTACAGGGGATGCAGCTGCATGATTTCTCCTCAGAGAGGCGATAGAAAATAGTAAGCAAGCCTTCTAATCTGAGAGGCTAAGATCCTGGGTCATGGCCAGCATAGCTTTAATAGAGTTAAAAGACAGCACTCTCTAGGGAAAAGGCACCCAACTTTTGTGGGTGCTTAGCTGTTAAGTACAGCTTTCCAGGAGAGTCACGGGGATACATTGTGGGGTCTGTCTGAGTGGGATAAAGGGGACATAATGTGGGTTCTGAGTGGGAAGACGCTGAATCATCCAGTTCTTCTTCAGCCCTGCTCCTCAGAAAGCAGAAAAATACTGTTTTCTCCCTTTGCAACACAGTAATTTACCCTTTGCAGGAAGTTTAGAAACACGAAGAAGCACAAAGAATGCAAAATGCAAGCTGTAAGCCAGCTGTAATCCAATTATCCAGTGATGATCACCCCTTTAGCCTTTCCTTTGGGAATGTGCTACATGTGTACACATGCCTGCACATATAGAAATGTATATTTACTCAACGAGTATTTTTTTTTAAAGAAAATGAAGCATCATGTTGTGCTTGAGAACTAAGACTCTACCATCAAACTGCCGTAACTCCAATCCTGGCTGTCTGTGGCTTTCACATCAGTCTCTCTGTGCCATGATCTTTTGAAAGCAGACTGGGTTTGCAAGACATGGTATCTCCCTGTGGCCAGAATCTGTAGTTCTCTGTGGGTGTTCTTTCTGTCCGTGTCTATGTCATTTCCTTCTATTTTTCACTGTCATTGATGCCTTTTTAACTCCCATCTTGATTTCATTCCACCAGCCAAACAGACAAACAAACAAACAAATAAATATGTTCATTAAACCATGTTCAAGAGCTGGGGTTTTGCTCACCAACCATACACAAGGCCCTGGGCTTGGTCTCCAGCCCTGCATAAACCCAGCATGCTAGCACATGCCTGTGATCCCAGAACTCAGAAGACTTATGATCTTTATTGCTTTGTGCAGTGCATCCAATTTGGCCACTTGGATGTTTTGTCTTACTCTAAGCAAGAGGCTCTGAAGAACTCACAGCCACCAGGATATTCACACCACATTGCTCCATTGCTTCTGCATCTTCAGCACAAACGTTAAAGCAGTTCCAAAGGTAAAGAACATCTAAGCTTGTTATAAAAATAGTTTCAACTCTGGAAACCACTGGAAAAAAAATCTCAAAGATCTCCCAGGGTCTATAAAATGTACTTTGAAATTTCAGTTTTTAAAGCAAAACCCAGATTCATATCAGTCACCCATGTATACCTAAATTAATCTCCAATGAAAGCTCAAAATACCCTAGACACTAACAATCACACCTAAGACAACTTACAAACATATTTTTAGTGTCATTTATTAAGAGTTGGGTTATGTCTACATTTTTCATGATGCTTCAAAAAATGTTTTTGTGGCTTTTTTTCTTGGCCATTTGCTTTGTTTGAATCAGGATCCAAACAGTCATACATGGCATTCTGAGTGTGTGTGTGTGTGTGTGTGTGTGTGTGTGTGTTTGTGTGTGTGTGTGTGTAAAATTGACTACACTGTCCTCTATTCTCTCAATTTTCATTTTGTTTATTGAAGAAAGTGGGTCATTTGTGCTGTAAAATTTCAAATGTTCTGAATTTGGCTGATAGTATCCTCCTGGTGTCATTGAACACCTTTCTCTTATCTCCTTGTGAACAAGCAGTTGGATCTAGAGCAGGGTTTACAAATCCACACTGTTGGTATCTTGAGAAAGCTGATTCACTGTTGGTGGGGATCTGTGCTATGGACTCTGGTTTCCAAGCATCTCTGTCTTCTTTACCCTGAATGTTAGCAATGCATTCTTCTCTGTTGCTGTGACGACTGAAACTGACTTTAGACATTGTTAAGTGTTCTCTGCTGGGGACTGATGAAGACTTTCCCCTCAGTTTGTTGAGGATCACTGCTCCAGGACTGATGGAGTGATGTTATTATGCATTCAAAATGTTAACCTGCTCCCAGAAGCCTGTTTGCTGTACAACAGTGAAGTTATGCTTGTTAACCATTTTCTCTGATAAATTAAATAAATGCTGGGGTCTGAGATTGGGCAAAGACAGAGGTAGGCAGGACTAAGGTGCTCTGGCTTCTGAAGCAGAGAGGTTGATGGGTAGAAGAAGCCTCCAGAAGAAGAAGAAGAAGAGGAGAATCCAAGGGAGGAAGAGGGAGACACATGATGGGGTAGATAGAGGAAGAAGATTCCATGTGTTGCAGAGCATGGAGAATAACACCCCAAGGGGACATATGTATATTATGCAGTGCTTTATTCAGGGATAGAATTATGAGCTAGCTTAGATGGGCTAAGATTACACAGTCCAGACTAAGTTTGTTAAAATCTATCAGGTGTCTCTGTGTGGTTTTTTTTTTTTTATAATGGCAGGTTAATAATTAACATTGCCAAACCAAACAACGAAAATTAAAATACAGGTAAAACTTTTAATTAGCCGTTTTCTACACAGGATTCTAGAAACTTAGTTAGACTCAAGGTTAGCTTTTATTTGGTCAACATTAGGTCATTAGACTGGAGGTGTAGCTCAAGGGTAGAGTGCTTTCCCAGTGCGCACAAAGCACTAAGTTCTGTCTCTAGCACTGTGCAAGACAAACAGAAACAAAGAAACAATACCAGGCATGGATGAGGTAGAGTATTTCTCACTGTATCTTTATGATGTCCTATTGCTCTGTTTACAATAACTCGAGATTGATCCCTGAGTTCCAGTGCTGTCAAACACTTCTATTAACTTTAGAGGTATGGAATAAATCTAAAAATTCTAACACATATTGTATTAATCAAGGTTCTCTATAAAAACAGAACTTATAGAATGAATCTCTATCATCTATCTATCTATCTATGTATCTATCATTTATCTCTATCATCTATCTATCTTCATCATCATCTATAATTCATCATCTATCTATATGGGATTTATTAGAATGGCTTACAGACTGTGGTCCAGCTAGCCAATAATGGTTGTCTAACAACAGAAGGTTCAAGAATCCAGTAGTTGTTCAATCCATGAGGCTGGATGTCTCAGCTAGTTTTTAGTACATGCCAGAATCCCAAAGAAGTGTGCTTAAACAGCTGCGAAGAAATGGACTTGCCAGTGAGAATGACAACAACCAGGCAGAGAGCTAGCTTCCCTTCCCATGGCTTTTTATAAGGGCTGTCACCAGAAGATGTAGCCCAGATTAAAGGTGGATCTTTCCACCTCAAAAGATCCACATTAAAGGTGGGTCTTCACACTTCAAATGATTTCATTAAGAAAATAATCCATCACAGATATCCTGGGCACTTGAGTTTTAGTTAATTCACTATGCTGTAAACCTGACAACAAAGAATATCCATCACACGTATTGAGGAATGTGGGTTAGATCCATTATCTCATTGGGGATTGAAAAGTGAGGGGTTGCCTTATTCAACCACCACCACCAAAATTCAAACAAAACAAGGACTCCAATTGTCCCCTAATCACAAATTTGTATTTTGTTATCCTGAAATCAGGACTGTTAGCATTTCATCTCTATGACAATCTTTATGATTAAGAGAAAAAGTTTATTTCAGGTTACAGTTTTTTAAAATGTTTATTTACTACTTCAGGTAACAGCTCTATCACAGTATCCTCTTCAACCCCCCCCCCCAAGTCCCACCCTCCCACCCTCTACCCCCTTTTCCTTCCATCCCATGCCTCCAGAGTGGAGTGTGTCTAGATATCAGTCTCCCACCCCAGTTCAGCAGTCATATGAGGGCCAAGAGACTCCTCATAAACTGAGGGCCTACAAGGCAGCCCCACTAGGGCAAATCAACAAAATAGACAAATCTTTAGCCAAATTAACTAAAAGGCAGAGGGAAAAATCAGCAAAATCAGAAATGAAATGGGAGAAATAACAACAGACATTGAAGAGATCCAGAGATCTTTAGGTCTTTAAAAACCTGTACTTCACCAAATTTGAAAACCTAAGTGAAATGGACAAGTTTCTTGATAGATTCCACCTACCAATGTTAAATCAAGATCAGGTTTACAGATTAAACAGTCCTATAACCCCTAAGGAAATAGAAACAGTCATTAAAAATCTCCCAACCAAAAAAAAAAAAAGGCCAGGGCCAGATGGTTTCAGCACAGAATTCTACCAGACCTTCAAAGAAGAGCTAATACCAATACTCTTCAAACTATTCCACAAAATAGAAACAGAAGGAACACTGCCAAACTCATTCTATCAGGCCAAGGTCACCCTGATTCGTAAACCACACAAAGACCCAACAAAGAAAGAGAACTTCAGACCAATCTCCCTCATGAACATAGATGCAAAAATACTTAATAAAATACAGGAAAACCGAATCCAAGAATACATCAAAAGTATCATACACCATGATCAACTAGGCTTCATCCCAGGAATGCAGGGATGGTTCAACATATGAAAATCCATCAATGGAATTCACCATATAAAGAAGCTGAAAGAAAAAAACCACATGATCATCGCACTAGATGCTGAAAAAGCATTTGACAAAATCCACAACCCCTTCATGCTAAAAGTCCTGGAGAGAATGGGCATACAAGTACCATACTTAGAAATAATAAAGGTTATATACAGCAAGCCAGTAAACAGCATCAAATTAAATGGAGAGCAACTTAAAACTTTTCCTCTAAACTCAGGGACAAGGCAAGGATGACCACTTTCACCATATCTCTTCAACATAGTACTTGAAGTTCTTGCTAGAGCAATAAGAAAACTAAAGGAGATCAAGGGGATACAAATTGGAAATGAAGAAGCCAAACTATCCCTATTTACAGACGATATGATAGCATATATAAGTGGCCCCAAAATTTCCACCAGAGAACTCTTACAGCTGATAAACACCTTTAGAAAGGTGGCTGGATACAAAATTAATTAAAAAAAATCAGAAGCCCTTATTTATACAACAAATAAATGGGCTGAGAAAGAAATTAGCGAAACAACACCCTTCACAAAAGCCACAAACAATACAAAATACTAACCAAGCAAGTAAAGGACCTGTATGACAAGAACTTCAAGTCCTTGAAGAAAGAAATTGAAGAGGTCATCAGAAGATGGAAAGATCTCCCATGCTCATGGATAAGTAGAATCAACATAATAAAAATGGCCATCCTGCCAAAAGCAATATACAGATTCAATGCAATTCCTATCAAAATACCAACACAATTCCTTATGACCTGGAAAAAACAATTCTCAACTTCATATGGAATAACAAAAAACCCAGAATAGCTAAATCAATCCTGTACAATAAAAAAACATCTGGAGGTATCACCATCCCAGATTTCAAGCTGTACTACAGAGCAATAGTAATAAGAACAGCATGGTACTGGTATAGAAACAGACCAGTGGATCAATGGAATCGAATTGAAGACCCAGAAATGAACCCACATACCTATGGTCACTTAATTTTTGACAAAGAAGCCAAAACCGTACAATTGAAAAAGGACAGCATCTTCAACAAATGGTGCTGGTCCAACTGGATGTCCACTTGTAAAAGAATGAAATTAGACCCATACTTATCACCTTGTACAAAACTTAAGTCCAAATGGATCAAAGACCTTAACATAAGGCCTGACACACTAAATCTAACACAAAAGAAAGTGGGGAACAGCCTTGAACTCATCAGCATAGGTGACAACTTCCTGAACAGAACACCAACAGCTCAGGATCTAAGACCAACAATCCATAAATGGGACCTCATGAAACTGAAAAGCTTCTGTAAGGAAAAAGTCATTGTCATTCCAACAAAATGGCAACCTACAAATTGGGAAAAAAATCTTCACCAATCCCACATCTGACAGAGGGCTAATATCCAAAATTTACAAAGAACTCAAGAAATTAAATGACAAGAAACCAAATAATCCAATCAAAAAATGGGGAACAGAGTTAAATAGAGAATTCAAAAAGGAAGAATCACTAATGGCAGAGAAACACTTGAAGAAATGCTCAGCATCCTTAACCATCAGAGAAATGCAACTCAAGACGATTCTAAGATTCCATCTCACACCTGTCAGAATGGCTAAGATCAAAAGCTCAAATGACAGCACATGCTGGTGAGGTTGTGGAGAAAGGGGAACCCTCCTCCATTGCTGGTGGGAGTGCAAGCTTCTATAACCACTATGGAAATCGGTATGGCGATATCTTAGAAAACTTGGAATAGCTCTACCTCAAGACCCAGCCATACCACTTCTGGGTATACATCCAAATGATGCCTCACCAAAGCACAAGGACGTTTCCTCATCTATGTTCATAGCAACCTTATTTGTAATAATTAGAAACTGGAAACAGCCCAGATGTCCCTCAGCTGAGGAATGGATAAAAAAACTGTGGTACATCTACACAATGGAATACTACTCAGCCATCAGAAACAATGAAATCATGCAATTTGCAGCCAAATGCATGGAACTAGAGAAGCTCATCCTGAGTGAGCTAACCCAAACTCAGAATGATGCACATAGCATCTATTCACTTATAATCAGATTTTAGCCATATAGTACAGGGTAACTATACTACAGCCAGTGCACCAAAGGGAAACAGGAACATAGACTTTGTTACCTGTTTTATACCTTTCAGCCTATGATCAGTGGCCCCACTGCTTTGGGGGAGGGACATCATGGCAGGAATATGTGACAGAGCAAAACCATTCGCCTTAAGATGGGAAGCAAAAATGACAATGAGAAAGGGTCTAGGGTCTCACTGTCCCCTTTGAGAGAATGCCACATACAATCCAAGGACCTTACATAAACCTCCTTCTATCACCTCCCAATAACACATCCTAGGCACTAAGCCTGATTCAGCACAGCAGCATCTGGAGAACATACAGTATTCAAACTACAGCAAGTACTGAGTAGAACAGACACCCATCTTTTCCCTTTATTTACTAATTTACTAGAAAAATAAGTGTTCCTTGATTTCCACAACCCACAAGAACCATAGAGTGCAGCCATTGAGTGATACTTGGTGCAAGACAGATACCACCATTACCACCCTGCTCTATCCCCAGAACACAACTGCCCTCCTCTCCTCAATTCACATCAGGCTTCCCGGGCTGCTGTGGGCACTTTAGGCATCTCTGTGCTAAAACGTGCAAAGAGATACTCAGTAAAAGCAGTGTGTTAAAAGTCAATTGACCGCCGGGCGGTGGTGGCGCACGCCTTTAATCCCAGCACTTGGGAGGCAGAGACAGGCGGATCTTTGTGAGTTCGAGGCCAGCCTGGTCTACAAAGCGAGTCCAGGACAGCAAGAGATATTAAGAGAACCCCTGTCTAAAAAACCAAAAAAAAAAAAAAAAAAGTCAATTGACCTATAGTTATGCAACAAACCTGTTAAGTAGTTTGTTTCAGGTTCTTTTCAGTTATATGAAACCATTTCAGGGCACCAAATTCAAAACTAAAATGCAAGATAAGTGTAGCTTCTAGAATTCAGAGGAGCCTTGCTTACTCCCAAGACCCTCCACTTCTGGTTGTTTCCTTTCTTTAAAGATTAATGTGTTAATTTTTGCTTCCTAAGACCATGACTTCTGGTGTAGATATATGCTCCTTTACACACAAAAAAAATTAAAAAACTAAAAAATAAGCCTTTTTACTTCACCCCATTTCCAACTTGGTGCTTTAGCATGGAGATTGCTTATATTTATAAATTTTCCTTTGGTTATAATACCATAATGTTGATGGGGTAAATTACAAAGAGAATTATTTGGGCTCATAGTCCCAGAGATATGAAGTTGAGGGAGGCTATATAGTAATGGACATCTTGTTGTCAGAACCACCAAACAATGCAGAATATCAGCTGGTGAAATGAGGGTGTGTGTATGTGTGTGTGTGTGTGTGTGCACACTCACGCACACATGTGTGTATGTTCTCAGGTTTCCTTCCCTCTTGTAAAGCCTCCAGAATTCAGCCATAAACTGGTATCCTAATGGCCTGTCTAATAATCATTATCTCCTAAAGGCTACTTATTTAGTAAATACAGGCTGGCCTTGAACACATGATCTTCCTGTTTTAGTTGGGATTCCAAACCTGCACCATCATCCCAGCAGGCCCCACCCATTAACATTGTAGATTTTTGTTTTTTGTTTTCTCCCTCTGAACTCACAGTCGTGATTAAACTTAATCAAACGATGCTGTAGGGAGCCATTGAAACTGTAGCTATACCATAGTATCATTCTAGACAGAGATGGTCTCGATCATTTTTGCTTTATAGTTTTATTGAAGAATACTTTATATGCTATGAAACTCAATATAAATGCATAATTTAGTGATTTCAATCATTGTTCAAATATCTCTGTTTCAGGACATTTTCATCATTCACAAACTTCTACTGTGCTTGTTTGTTAATGCTTGTCACTTCTTTAAAATTTATTTTTTATTTGGGAATATTTTTTGGGAATTCCATACATGAGCCTTATATTTATGCTATATGTACATATATACTTATATGTTCCACCTCATATTCCCCCTCAAAATACTCCTCATGTCAACTCCTCTCATCTTCATGACTGCTTATTTTTTATTTCTATTGTCATACACACATATGCCTATATATAGATGCATCTTGCTGAGTCCTTTAAGTGTCATTTGTCTGTATATGTGTTGAGGGCTGACTACTTGGTGTTGGATAATCTATCAGGAGCCTCATCCCTCTAGAAGATCAGTTTTTCATCTTTCAGGATTTATTAATTGTTTATAACTTTTCTAATCTCAGCAACTCTTGGTCTACATTCTCACTGGGAGTTTGTTTTCTCTGAGTGTTTCATGTTGTCATGTGGTATTCCGTACTTTGCTTTTTTCCACTTACCACGATGCTTTCTGAGCTTCACACATACAGTGTGAATCAGTACTTTCTGAATTTTAAGCTTTCTAATTTTGTTCTATTGTATATGGCATTTATCCATTGATGGACATTTTGGTTGTTCCCAGGCAACTGTGTGTGTGTGTGTGTGTGTGTGTGTGTGTGTGTGTGTGTGTTGTGTGGAGTTTTAGAGGCTGATTTTGCTATCTGCCCTCATTTGTTTTTACAATAGTGTGGACTATTACATAGCCGTACTGCAGCTCATTCCACTGGTCTCCTATTGATAGACATGTTTCAGTTTTCCATTTTGCTGTTACAAATAGTGATGCCATGGACAGCCGATGCATCACTAATCTGTTTCTTGTACTAGTGTGTCATTTTGCTGGATTGCTAAACACGGGTTTGCTGATTCATATGCAGTTTGACAAGATATTGCCAAATTATCTTCCACAGCATTTTGCCATTCAGTACCCCTATCAGAGGCTATGAGAGGTGATTTTCCACAGATTTCCCATGAATATATATTAAGTATATAATAGGTCATAAAAGTTATTTTATGATTTTTCTGTTTGTTAAGATATTGGCAGCCTACTGATGGCATGCAATCTTAGGTTTCAACAAGTGATTTTCAGATTGAAATGAATAAACTTATGTTGTCTCATCTGAATATGTCAAAAGAACTATAATCAATTGTAACTCCTTAACCATGCAAGAAAAACAGTTATTTCAGTATTTTAATTTGTTCTCCTTTCTTATGTGTCCTCTTGTTCGTCCGTCCATCCGTCCGTCCATCCATCCATCCACCCTTTTACCCATCCAACTATGTAGTAGGTGAAGTGCTAGGGTGTTTTTGGTGAGGAGAAGCTAATGGCTTTTGTAAGATGACTGGGGACAGTGTGTGGACTCTAACTGATCTTATAGGACAATTGTCACAGGCTAACACTGCTGTTCTAGCTGGGGAAGATACAGAGAAGCAGACGTCATTTTGTTTGCAGTCTGATCACTGAGCTCCTCAAGGAAGGCTATGAGGTCCTCTAAGGGCTGCTTTATCCTCTTAGCTACACAGCATGCACAATTTCTGGGGCCGTATAGTTTGTGAACATTAGAATTTTGCAGTTTATTCTCCATATCTATTGCAGAAAGTATAAAGCTCTCTTGTTCAAAGATGAGCATGTCCCCCAAAAGTTCTTCATAAGCTCTTTCTACAAAAGGTCATGCAATAAACCTTTTCTCCTGAGCACTCAACTCTGAGGTACAGTATGAAAACAATTGTTGGAGAAGAGTGAAAGGTAGTTTGGATTGTGAAGTTGATTTGGTTGATGATACCCAAGGATGAATTTTGGGGCATACTCTGGGGATTTCTGTGGGGATGTTTACATGCAGAAGGGTTCTCTAATTAGTTGTTTAATCTACTGATGAATTCAAAATTGAGTAGCAGTAAAACTATGAAAGGAAGAGCCTCATTAAAGAAGTAGGTTGGCAGGGGAATATCTGTGCAGGGGGCATCTTGACCCTGGTTCTTTTCTGTCACACCTTTCTGTTTCACAGGTAAGTGGACACCAGGTTTTTGAGACGCTTCCCTCCACAAAGTTCTCTTTGGACCCACTGCTCCTCTATCCTCCTTGTATGGCCTTGCTTGCATGGCTATATTCAACTTCTCTTTTTTTCTTTGTTTTTAATTTTTTTTAAAAAATAGATATCATGAAGTTACATCAAACTTCTTTACAGTGACAAACAGAAGCTTGCTGGGGCAGCTGGTGCTTGGATCTCTCCTTACTGTATAGTTGGTATATGTTCCCAAATCTGGTGAGAATGACTCCCCAGACTCTCCTGTGTTGTTTGAAGCTAGGCTGTCAGTTGAAGAGCTTCCAAAGCCACTCTGGCTCCTTAGGAGCCTGACTTAGACATGAAGTCTGTCAGATGAGAGACTTCGGCTATGCTGTGGTAGTTTGAATGGCATGTCATCATGTTCTCAGTCATTGAAATGCTTTGGGTAGGTTCAGGAAGTATGTCACTGGAGGTGGGCTTTGAGGTTTCACAGCTATGTAATATTCTTATTTTCTTTCTCTGCTTCCTGTTTGTGATTTAAGTGAGCCCTCACTTCTCAGCTTCCAGCTATGTCCTCTATGCATTGCCTGCTACCAAGCTTTCCTGACATGATGGTGGTGAAACTCTAACCCTCTGTAACTATAAGCCCCAAATAAATCCTTCCTTCTATAAGTCACCTTGGTCATGGTGTTTTATTGTAGTGATAGAAAAAATAGCTGAGACAGAGGCTTCCTTGGTCATGTCCATGGGCATAAAGTTTGTTTGTTTATTTAATACAGGACATCATAGTGGAGACCAGGCTATTTTTGAACTCATGACAATCCTCCTGCCTCAGCACTCTGAGTGCTGAAATTACAGACATGTGCCAAATATGCCTGGTTCTCTTAGTTCTTTAGTTACTGTCCAGAAGCCAGTGGTACTTAACTCATCCACACACATCAAGCTGGTCCAGGGTAAGCCTGCCCTGCTGCAAGCCTCATCAATCAGTTCATAATCATGGCCCAGGCCAAGCCAGAAATTGAATGAAAATGCAAGATTTACTCTCTACAACTGCTCTAAAAAAGGAGTGATTAAAATGGAAGGGCAAGAACAAAGGGTCTCTAGAGAACCTTGAGTGTGACAGGCTCTATCTTGCCAATACTGGCAGGGACGTGAAGCCTAAAGGAAGTAACCCAGAGGGGATATCAAGGAACTTCTGGGCAGCCCTGTCCTTGGTCCCCATCCACACAATGTTCCCTGGGAACTGCAAGCAAGGGCTGCATCTCCAGACACCTCAGTGCTTGGCTCCCAGTTCCTGGAAATTTGCATATGCTAAATCTCCCTTGGGGGAAACAGGGTTTTAAACAAGATTATTTAAAAAAGACAAAAATGAAAACCACAAGACTCTTATAGGACCCAAAAGCACAAACTCACAGCTTCAAACTAGGCTAGCTAAACAAGGATGCTCCTTGAGGGAGCTGCAAGTGTGGACTCTATTTTAGACTTTTAGGAGGAACAGGGGTGATCATGACTTCTACTGGATAGAGCAGCTATTTAGGGACATTTATTTTTTTGCTGAAAATATTTTCTGAGTATTTTTATAAAGTACTTTAAATCTGAAAAGACTAAATTGCTTCTGCTGGAGCTCTGAGAATGGGGTGGGAAGGAAAAGGGCAGCCATAATATTGTTGCTTTTGTGTGGTTGGTGACACCTTGGATTCAGTCTCTCTAGTGCAAAGAGAGAAAGATGTGAAGCAGAGGCGGTGGCATAAATATCACAGGAAGACAGCTTGCTGCCTCTGCAGGCTTCCCCAGAGCTGCCATTTTTCCTGATGGACAGGATAATAGAGAAGTTTCAAGTAGCCATGCTTCTGAGAACTGTGGCTTCATTCAGGTCTTGGGATTCTGGTTTTCAGGGAGTCACTGTGACACTACTTGGTACGGTCACTTACATTCCTACTTCTCTGGGAAAGTTGACCTCATTGTTTCCGGTATTATGGAGGACACGTGGCACAGCTAAGATCTAAACTCTGGAGCAAAACTGTTTTTGCCTTTTTGAAAAAGACACCCATGCTTGGGCTCTAGTCCATCCACCGATGCAATTTCTGAGGGTGGAACTCGGATATGGGGGCTTAAATTAAGTGTGTCCCATGAGGCTAATGGACAGTCTGCATTAGAACTACTGCTTTGCAAACCAAGCTTTGATATGGACAATACTGACTTGAAGCATTTGCTGTCTGGTCCCAGCACAGGACTGGTTCAGGGACTAAAAATCTGCATTGTTCTCAAACTTCAATGTACTGCTGCTGCTACTGGCATCCTACATTGAGGTCCCAGATGTAGATCAGTTGCAGGGGCAGAAGCATTTTATTTTTATTAATTTATTTTTCTCAAGTTATGTCTTGATCCCAGTCCCCTCCCTTCTCCCCTCCTGGTCCCACCTTCCCTCCCTGTTCCCCATCTCCATCCTCTCCTCCTTGGATGAGGGGAGCCCCTACATATCAACCCCCTCAGTTCATCAGTCACATGAGGGCTAGAGTTTCCTCTTGTTTGGGGGCCTGATATGGAGGTCCAGCTAGGGTAATGTGTTCCACTAACAGTCAACAGGGGCCATGACCTGATGCTGTGTGAAGTTTTTCATAAGATAATTTTTCGAGGTTACTATCTCTTTGGGTCTTTTTTTCCTTGACAATAATCATGCTAGCGATTTTCAGTAAGCCCAAGCTTGAGCTTTCACCATCTGTAGAAAATGTAAATTGGGCTATGCCATTGCTGAGAGCCCTTCAATGTCAGCTTTTCTATGATTTGGGGAATGCTGGTCATAAGTGTATTAGACCTTGCTTATAATAGCTTGTGAGAGTTGGATATAAAAATTTCCTGGAATTTTGCCAGCCTGATGTCAAAACATAGCCAGTATTTAAATTTTTTATAGCACCTTAACAGTGTGCCACCAGAAAAGGAGATAAGTCCTCAAAACACATTCCTTTCCAATTATTCAATACTTCTATTTTGTATATACTCTTGGGGCTATAGGCTTTTTATAGCTTTATGGTGGAAATGCCATAGAATGGCTTGGGAATTGCCATAACTCTACTGGGATTCAGTGAAGCAAAATCATCCATGACAGAATAATCTGCAAGATGGAATCATCAAACTCATCAAGGCTGGACTTATTAGCCTACGAATTTGTCTGTATTTCAGGAAGTACGCAATGGAGTAAATGTTAATAATGTAAGTTAAACTGAAAATGAATGCTGAAGTAGAAGTGAGTTTAAGCACACACACACACACACACACACACACACACACACACACCCACATTCCTCACAAGAATGAGAAATAATCTGACACTAGATCATGAATCAGCTGCAATGACAGCAAACTTATTAGGAAATGAATTAGGGGTTGAATTGCTTTATGGGTTGATGAAGAAATACAAAAGACAGCAAAAAGATCAATAAAATCATTTGGTGAGAATTAATTACCTAGATGGAGGCTATCAAAAAGGACTTATATATTTTATTATTATTTATAAATAGTGCACCACTTGCCCTTGATTTTAGTAAAGGTTGAGCTGTTATGTATGGAGACATATGCATATATACAGACACTCATAGGTATAACACACACATTCATTTTGCAAACCAGATAGCTCATGGCATTCCTCAGCATGCCATTAGATACAAAGATCATAATTTTACAAAATGTGTTCTCAATTTGTTTTCCTGGTAAATGTGTGCTTGAAATTAGAAACAGAAATCTGCATGTGTTCAGGGATTCCCAAATCTACATTGTGACATTTAAAGTTGATGTGGTGGCAATCATGTGGCGATGACCAGTCATAGAGAATGAGAGTAGCTGACTCTGAGCACTTTGAGCCCTAAGTCTGGAGAGCCAAAAGGTCTTCCCAGAGGGAACTGCTGGAGAGACACATTGCTCCATCAGAACTGGAAACCAAACGCAAGAAGACATTTAATTATTTTCCTCCTGGGAAGAAATTCAAGACAGCTCCCTTTACAGTGTTATGGGAAATTGGTCGTATAGTAGGCTTCAAGTGTTCTGATGTTATGGTTTCCATTCTTCTGCCTAGTGGCATCCAAAGCATTCACACATGGTTCAACATATACTCCTGCTTAGCACCTTCTTTTTTTTTTTTTTTTTTTTTTGGTTTTTTTCGAGACAGGGTTTCTCTGTATAACAGCTCTGGCTGTCCTAGACTCACTTTGTAGACCAGGCTGGCCTCGAACTCACAGAGATCCGCCTGCCTCTGCCTCCCAAGTGCTGGGATTAAAGGCGTGCGCCACCAACGCCCGGCTTGCTTAGCACCTTCTAGTGTTAAGCCTTTAGGGGAGTTATATTCATAATGAAGAAAGGTGGGACTTGGTTCCAAGAATCTAGTTAGAGAGATACACAAATGCAAAGGAATTTAAGGTTCCATCCACTCTAATCTGGTCTATCAAAATCACAATAAGACTTTTTTTGTTGTTGGCAGAATCATACTCTGTGCTGTCAATATTTATGGATGCTCAGAATATACAGGCTCTCTCTGGGTGCCATCTTACAGAGCATTATTTACATAGGCTAGTGCCAGAGGTTCTGAATGGTTCAAGAAAGCCATGCTCCATGATGGCATTCATGCTAGCTCCTTCAAAATATTATGTCTCTGGGTGATTCATTTCAATTCCTGGCTGAATGAGCAAGAAAAGGTATTCTAGGCAATCTTTGCAAATATTTCCATTCTTTTGGCACAGATAAACAGCTAAAAGGAATGTAGGAGTAGTTGTCAGCGAATATTGCTTATACTCATGGGAATCTCAATCAAATAAACAAAGAGCAACCTTGTTCAAAAACCAATTCAAAATGAACCAAAGATCTTAATTTGGAACCCAAAATGCTGAAAATTTCAGAAGAAAACTAGGGAATACACTTTGAGATACTAGAGTAGGTAAGGACTTTTAAAATAGAATATCAATCAACAGCACAAGAGATAGTGTAAACAGATATCAAGCATCAGCAGTATCAACAGATGGGGCTATATGAAAATAAAATATTTTCATACGGCAAAGGAAACAATCGGCAGAGTTAGCAGGCAGTCTGCAGAATGAGAAAAATCTTTACAAGCTACATTTCAGACAAGGAGCTAATATCCAATAATTACAAAGAATTGTAGAAATTAAATAACAAAGGAGTGAAACTTCTAATCAACAAATGGGCAAATGAACTGACTAAACACTGGAAAGAAAGAAAGAAAGAAAGAAAGAAAGAAAGAAAGAAAGAAAGAAAGAAAGAAAGAAAGAAGGAAAGAAGGAAGGAAGGAAGGAAGGAAAGAAAGAAAGAAAGACGGTTGTACCCATGTTATTACTGCTTTATTCACTATAGAAAGGATTAGAATCAACCTATGTGTCCATCAACAGATAAATGAATAAAATTACACACACTCACACACAGTGTGTGTGTGTGTGTGTGTGTGTGTGTGTGTGTGCGCGTGTGCGAATACTACTCATTTCTAAGGACAAATGAAGTTAAAATTTTACAGGAAAATGGAGGTATTCAGGTGTGTATTAAGTGAAGTCAAACAATCTCAGAGAGAAAAAGCCACATGTTCTCTCTCATATACGGAATCTATCCAATAAAATACATATATATGTAAACAAATGTACATATGGGTACAGTATAACCCAAGGAAAAGAGAATAAGAAAAGCTAAATATGAGGGACTGAGGAAGCACTGAATGCAGGTAAATGAGGTAAATGTTTCTCTAGTTCTAATTCTGTCATGGATTTTTTTTTTTTTTTGGTGTGGATAAGTATAACAGAATTTTTATTTATATAAACTTATATTTATTAATACTTAACAAACACCTATAAAATATCTAAATCCTATAACCTAAAACTTATATTCTAAAACCTACAATCTATCTAAGAACACCCCAATACCTATCTATGGACACTTAATTATGGCCGTTTTAACTTTCTTAAAAGGATATTAATATTCTTAGCATAGGTCCGTGCAGGTGACTTGGTTTTACAGCAGTCTCGGCAGTCAGTCCTTTTCAAAGTTTATTGTTCATTGGGTCTTACTTTGCCAGTTCACAAAGCCAGTTTATCATGGACCGGCTTATAAAGTCAGTCTGTTCTGCCTGCTAAACTGAGGGAGGCTTTTTCCATCAGCTAAGACTCACCTCCACGGTCTCCTTGGCCTGGGCAAACCTCACAGCCAAAAGCCTCTCCATGCGGCTTCCGAACTTTGCTCCCCTCGCTCACTTTTTGGCACTCTGGGTCCCCAAGACATACGCTTTCAAGGAACTCTCTCTCAGCAGGTTTTATGCCATGCCTTTGCCTTGGGCTATCGAGGTCTAAATTCTGTAAATGGCATACCTTGCTATGCACTTCTCCAGCTTGAGAGTGCCGCATGGAGGTTCCTGGATTATATATCACATTATCTCGCAATCCTTGGCAGTCTTGAGGGTCCACAAGATTTCTGAGATGTCCAACAGTCCCGTTGCTTCTCACGGCAACTGATGTCATCTGTGCAGCTTGCGAGGTTTCTTAGCCACGCCCCTTCAGCAGGGCAGTTGGCAGAACTGTGGCCTCAACTGTGCTCTGTCTATCTTGGCCCAAGTTCTCTGTCTCTCTCTCTCTCTCTCTCTCTCTCTCTCTCTCTCTCTCTCTCTCTGCATGTGTATTTATCTATCTATCTATCTATCTATCTATCTATCTATTATTTATTTATTTATTTATTTATTTATTTATTTATTTATTTATTTA
>CAJQZJ010000619.1:215298-240392 GCA_907164525.1 Lophiomys imhausi | reverse complement strand
TTATTTATTTATTTATTTATTTATTTATTTATTTATTTATTTATTTATTTAAAATAGTTAAAATGGAGTTACCATGTAATGGTGACAATGTCCCTACTGGACCCAGAGGCTAACAAATAAACAGTCTAGTGCCTGGAATGGGCTACTTCTTTTGGAGTTGTTGCCTAGTAAGGTCACAAAGACTCCCAAATATTACAGCTATTGTCAATGCTCTTGGTTATGCTCTAGAACTTGACTTTAAGACACGATTATGAAGACACCCTAGACTTGAGTCATAAGACATGAAGAAGTATCAGGTATCTACACTGATACTGACCTGGAAGCCCCATATCTGTCCTCTGACTTTTATAGTGCTGAGAGGTGTTCAGGTCACCAGAGGAGCAAAGTGATCACGAGCATCCAGGCCTTCTACATAGAGCTTGTTCCAGTTCTTTCTCAACAGTAAGAATCTTCTTTTACTCCTATAGAGCAGTCTCCTGGTGATTACAAAAATACTAGTAGATTAAAACAGCAATCTAGAGGTGGGTGGAGGGGTGGGATATTGGTTAAGAACTCTCCTTTCTGCTTCAGAGGACCTGAGTTCAGTTCCCAGCACTCCTATCAGTTAGCTCACAAACACCTGTAACTCCAGCTCCAGGGGATCAGCACCTTTTTCTGGACTTTGTGGACATCCCACATACATGGAACACAGTCACACATACACATAAGTAAAAAAATGTCTTAAGTTTTTTTCTTTTTTATTATGGGGCTGGAGACATGACATAGAAGTTAAGAGTACTTGCTGCTCTTTCAGCAGAGGTCCAGGTTCTATATGTAGCATCCACATGATGTCTCACAACTGTCTATAACTCCAGTTCCAGGGGATCAAATGACTTCTCCAGGCCTTCACAGGCATCAGGCATGCATGCGACATCACATGTAGTCCATACACATAAAATAAAAATTTAAAAATAGCAAAAATATGCTTTTTTGGGAATTTCATATAATGTTTTGATCATATTTATGCCTCTCTTACTTCCAGATCCACACTTTCTCCATATCCACCCAACTTTGTGTTCTTTTCTCCTCCATCAAGTTTAATTTGTGCTCCCTTCTATATGCCATCTTTTCATTTGATATCATTTCCATTGCTGTGCAAGAGTTTTCTATTTTCATGCAACCCTGTTTCTCAATCTCTTGGAATTTCTCAATTTCTTGGCATCATTTCCTGTAGTAGTTTGTGGCTTTTATTTCTTTTTTATTATACTCTCTAATTATTTTTAGTGTACTTAATACCTCTACCCCTCCTCCAACCCTTATTCCTTCCAACCCCCTAACCCTATGTGGGATATAAAGAAGGTCAAAGGGAAAAGGGATGGTGGTCTCTTGAGCTACTTTCTGCTGTTTAAGGTCATCAGATTCTTTTTAGGGGCAATACCAATCTCACTAATCAGGGTATCCAGCAGTCCAGCAAACCAGCAACACCATATACAGCCTACCAGTAAAACAGGAAACACAGTAGCAGGTCGAACCAGCAGCAGTTTGGGAGAAGCACCAGCAAGGAGAGCTGCAACCTCTTCCTTCTTCAGAGCTCCTTTACTTCTTCAGGCTCTGGCTTTTTATACCTCTCTCTTGAGTCCTCAGAATTAACTTTCTGCAGCTAGCTAAGCCATACTCTGCTAGTGCATGAGGAACATATGGTTTACACCTGTGGACTACCTGAAGCAGCCCCACACCTGGAACTACAACAAAAGCTTTCTTATATCATAACTGGGTTTTTTAAATAAACAAAACTCTTACCACAATTTCCTGAGTGATTAGTGTCTTCCTCAGAAAGTTCTTGCTTATAGCTGTGTCTTGAAGAATTTTCTTTTAGGGGATTCATATTCTATATTAAAGTCTTCAATTGCTTTTTATAGAATAAGAAACAGGGATCTAGTTCAGTTATCTACATGTGGACATCTAAATTTAATAGTATGTTTTGTTGAAGAAGCCATTTTTTCTCCAATGTATAATATTGGGATTTTTGTCAAAAAAATATCTGGTGAGGATAGCTGTGGAGTTTGTTTCTGGGTCCCCTGCACCATTTCATCAATCTACATGTCTATTCTTGTATCAATCCTATGTTGATTTTGTTCCTGTTGTTCTATAGTATGACTTGCAATCAGGTATGGTGACTTCTCTAACATTATTCTTTTTGTTGTGGATTTCTTTGACTATATGATGGTCTTTTGTGCTTTCTTCCACATGAGCCACAAACTGAAGAGGGAGACAGCACTGGGATGTAGTCATGAAGAATGGGGGCCCTGGTGTTGACAAGTCACAAAGTGCAAGCAGTAGGCTGGGTTCAGACAGTGACATACATGGGGAAGGTGGCTTCATCCTCAGTTTCCAGGAACAAATCTCATCAACTGCAGTCACCCTGGGGTTTGACACCCTGAGTCTAGTGCCAGTGGGTAGGCACAGCTCCAGAGCCACCTGCCAAATTTTGGTTATGGACAATCTTTCTTTTTTCCTTTCCTTTTCTTCCTATGTTTTCCAGATTTTTCTTTTTATTATTTTGTTTGTTTTGTTTTTTGAGACAGGGTTTTTTTTTTTTTTATGTGGCCCTAGCCATCCTGGAACTTGCTTTGTAGATCAGGCTAGGCTCAAACTCAGAGATCTGCCTGCCTCTGCCTTCCACGTGGTGGGATTAAAGGTGTGTGCCACTACGGCCTAGCTCCCCCTGTTTTTCTTTTTGCTGTACTTTTAGTAATATTTTGAACTTTATTTTTTAAAGATCTGTTTTTCGTTTTGTTAAATTTATCTGTTTGTTTATAAATGCTCTAATTATTAAAAATATTTTTCAATTTTATTTACTTTCCAAATCCCCTCATCTTTTCCCCTTAACTACATTCTTCTCCTTTCTGTTTTTCCTTTCTTTCATTTTACTTTGCTACTCCACTGTTTTCCCCTTTCCCTGATTCACTATACTAAAGGGTTTTTAAATCCACAAGACACTTTATATTAGTTTTGTCATTTTCTGTTTTATAGTCATTAGTGACATATTAGTGGGCTTTAATCCACTTTAAGTATATGATTTGAAGATGTTATTACAACAATTTGTTTTTTTCTACTCTGAGATGTACTCAAGGTTGGGCTCCTCAACAAAAACAGAAATTAAAATACAAGATAACATGTAAAAACAAAGTAACTCTACTCCTCCAAAACTCATAACTTCTCAACTACTATACTCTCAAAGATATTGAAATATATAAATTGTTGGATGAAGATTTCAAAAGTTTACTTATAAAAATGATCAGTGTTTCCAAAGAGGATACAAATAAGCACACAGAATACAAGATCTACACAGGAATTCAGTGACATAAGGGAAAACATTAGCAAAATTGAAGAGAAAATCAACAATATAGATGGAAAAGGTCAACAACATGGAAGAAAAATACCTAGGAATGAGAGTTAGATTTAGAAACAACAACGTTAACAAGAAACCAAATAAACATGGACTATTCAGTGAATCAAAAGAAAAGTACAATGGAAGCATCACAAATAATCTTGGTTAAGCTGAAGAAAGACTATCAAAGATGGAGACAAAGTCAAGGGCATCTTACATTAAAAAACTAACAAAGAGCATGGGAGATCTCTCCATCTTCTGATAGCTTCTTCATTTCTTTCTTAAGGGACTTGATGTTCTTGTCATACAGGTCTTTCACTTGCTTGGTTAGAGTTACCCCCAGGTATTTTATATTATTTGAGGCTATTGTGAAGGATGTTGTTTCCCTAATTTCTTACTCTACCCATTTATCTTTTGAGTAAAGAAGGGCTACTGATTTTGTAGAATTAATTTTGTAACCAGCCACATTACTGAAGGTATTTATCAGTTGTAGGAGTTCTTTGGTGGAATTTTTGGGGTCATTTATATATACTATTATATCATCTGCAAATAGGGATACTTTGACTTCTTCCTTTCCAGTTTGTATCTCCTTGATCTCCTTTAGTTGTCTTATTGATCTAGCTAGAAATTCAAGTACTATGGTGAAGAGATCTGGAGAGAGTGGGCAGCCTTGCCTTGTCCCTGATTTTAGTGGAAATGCTTTAAGTTTCCCTACTTTTGATTTGATGTTGGCTACCTGCTTGCTGCATATTACCTTTATTATGTTTAGATATGGTCCTTGTATGCCAGTTCTCTCTAAGACTTTTAGCATGAAGGGGTGTTGGATTTTGTCAAATGTTTTTTAGGCATCTAATGAGATGATTGTGTGTTTTTCTTTTCTTTCACCTTGTTTATATGGTGGATTACATTGATGGATTTTCATATGTTGAACCACTCCTGCATCTCTGGAATGAAGCCTACTAGATTATGGTGTATGATATTTTTGATGTATTCTTGGATTTGACTTGCAAGTATTTTATTTAGTATTTTTGCATCAGCATTAATGATAGGAATTGGTCTGGCATTCTCTTTCTTTGTTGGATCTTTGTGTGGTTTAGGTTTCAGGGTGACTGTGGTCTCATAGAATGAGTTTGGCAGTATTTGTTCTGTTTCTATTTTGTGGAAGAGTTTGAAGAGTATTGGTATTAGCTCTTCCTTGAAGGTCTGTTAGAATTCTGTGCTGAAACCATCTGTAGTACAGGATAACTATCCTACAACCCACAGACCCAAAGGAACCGGAACCTAGCATAACTATCCTATGAGAAACTCCATGCAGCAGCAGATCAAAACAGATGCTGAGACACAAAATCAAACATTAGGTGGAACTCTTAGAGTCCTGTATAAGAATGAGTTTTATGATTCCTGTATAACAGAGGGAGGAGGAATAGAGAGACCTGGAGGGGTCAAGAACACCACACAGAGATCCACAGAACCAACCAACCTAGGCCCCTAGAGGATTACAGAGACTGAAACACTAACCAAAAAAAAAAAAAAAAAAAAGCATACTTAGACTATACCTAGACCCCTCTATACATATATAGATGATAGGCAACTTGGTCTTCATACAGATCCCTTAGTAAGCGGGGAGGTCTCTGTCATGGACTCTGTTGTTAATTATTGGGATACCTTATCCTATCTGGGCTGCCATGTCAGGCCCCAGAGCAAGAAGAAGCTCTTATCCTTCATGTGACTGATGAACTGAAGGGGAATGATATGTGGGGGCCCCCTCTCACTGGAGAATGGAGGGTGCTGTGATCGAGATGTAACTTGGATAAATAAATAAATGTTAAAAAAAAAAACCAAAGGAAAAAAAAATTGTACCTGATCACAGCATCTAAGAACTATGGGATATCTTTAAGAGATCAAATCTAAGAATCTGTGGGATAGAAGAAGGAATTGAGATAAAAGCTAAAGGCAAAAAAACTATTCATTAATTCTGCTGTTTTGTATAGAATTTACTGTTATAAGAGAAAGAACCATTTGTTGGAATGAAAAGAGAAGCTGTTGGGGGGGAAGAGGGTGGAAGGGTGGGACAGGAAGGGGGAATAGGGAAGGGTTTGTGACTGAGATGTAACTTGAAGAAAAAAAATAAAGTACTTATATAAAAAAAAGAATTTGATTAAAATTTCATTTTTAAGATAAAAATAAACTATTCAATGAAATTGTAACATAGCATTTCCTAAATCTAGAGAAAGAGATAGACTGCAACACAAGAAACATTTAGAATCCCAATACATGTGACCAGATAAGAAACTCTGTCACTTATTATAAGGAATATGCCAAAACACAAAGAAAAGAAACAATATTACAAGTTGTAAAGGAAAAAAGCTAACCCATTTACAAAGTCAAAACATTGCAATCAGAGTAGGTCTTTTGTAAGCAACACTAAAACCTAACAAAATATGGAATGATACGTTTTAATATTTGAAAGTAAATTGCTGCCAACTAAGGTGGCAGTAGTCAGCAAATATATCTTTTAAAGCTGATGGAAGCCGGGCGTAGTGGCGCACGCCTTTAATCCCAGCACTCGGGAGGCAAAGGCAGGCGGATCTCTGTGAGTTCGAGGCCAGCCTGGTCTACAAAGCAAGTCCAGGACAGCCAGGGCTACACACAGAGAAACCCTGTCTCGAAAAACCAAAAAAAAAAAAAAAAAAAAAGCTGATGGAAATAAGGATTTCTCTAAGCAAGCACAAACTGAGGTATTTTGTGACCAACAACCAAGCACTAAAGCAGATATTTAAAAGAAGGCTACATACAGGGGAGAAAAAGGACGATCTCAACCCGAAGAGCACAGTATAGAGTAAATTTCCAAGTGGGGTAAATGATCAAAGGAGAGCTAGAAAGAAAACCATCATATTTGGCTCAGTAAATCATCAACCTCTAATAGGAATGAATAAAGAGAAGTGCTACATTTAAATCAAAACAAACAAACAAAAACAAAAACCTGCGTAAGTTCAGAAAAGGAAGCTACTTGCTGTGCTCTCCTGAGTCTGGCGCTTTTGTTTTCCGCTTCTGCTTGTTGTTTGATTCTGTAATGAGCTGGAAGTGTGATTCTATGATCTTGCTTTCCATGCCTACTTGCTGTTCTTAGCCTATATAAGCAGCTGAACCTTTAGTAAAGTTTGTCACCTTGATCAGATTGCTGTCTTGGTGTCCCTCTTTGTGGGGTTTTTTTTTTTTTTTTGTCTCTCCAATTCCCAGCCCCCTGTACAGTGGTACAGTCAGTAGTCACAGGTGACTACACATCCTAATAAACGTAACAATTTATAAATAGAGAAAATCTGTTATAAAACTGTTGGGGCTTTATCAAATGTTGGGGCTTCTGATTTGATAAAACATACACTATTGGGTATAAAAGTCAGATAGGTCTGATAAAAAATAGTGGATGATTTAAATTCTTCGCTTTCATGGTAGATAGTGCACACCAACTAAAATCCAACATCTAAACTTTAGGGTTTAAGTTTAGATTGGACTTAAAGATAAGACCGGAATATTCCATCTGGCATATACCAAATGCCATTCTCAGAAACCTATAGAACTTTCTCTAAAACAGGTCACATTTGAGATTACAAAGAAGGTCAAAATAACGAAAGAATCTACAAAAGAATCAAAGTAACTTTTGGTATTTCTTATCAGATCATATCAGAGTAAAACTTGAACTTAATAGTAAGAAAAACTACACAAATACATGGAGCATGGAGAATACAAACTATTGAATGGATAGTGGATCATTAACAAAATCAGGGAGAAAAATTTAAATCCAACAAATCCAAAAAAAATATTAGGGAACAGCTTACTCAAAGTGTTGGAGATGCAAGTCAGTTCTAAGAGGGGAGTGTGTGGCTTTGGGGGCTTGCATTAATAATTCAGTGACTGGAGAAATGCATGACTCAGTTGGGAAGAGCACAGTGCCTGCTGCATAAACCTGATGGCTTGATCTTGAACCTTGGATCCCATGGTGGAAGGAGTACTGAGTCTAGAAAGTTCTCCTTTGACCTCCACACATGCATGTGGCATGCTTACACACACACACACACACACACACACACACACACGCACACACACACACACACAGAGGGGGAAGACATACATGTGCTTGTCTCTAAAATAAGTAATTAGGTAAGTAAGTAAATAAATAAATTTATTTTTAAAATTAAGAGATATCTCAAACAAAAAAACCTAATTATGCACCTAAATGTCTTAGAAGACAACCCATATCAAAAGCAATAAATAATAAATATCAGAGCAGAAATTAATTAAATGGAGACTCAAACAACAGTATATAGATTCAATCAAAGAGTCAGCTCTTTGAAGCAAAACAAACATGTAGCCAAACTAGCCAAAGGGAAGGAATGAAAGTTTCAAATTAATAAAGCTAGAGATGAGGAAAAGGAGGTTGTAATACATTCCAATGGAATCCAGATGAGCATTCAGCAATACTTTAGGAATCTGTATTCCCTTAACCTAGAAAATCAAGCATAAATATATTCCTAGATGCATATGATATACCAAAAGTAAATGAAGAGTTTAAACAACCAAAATAGATCCACAACAGGCAACAGTTCAATCCACAATTGAAATAGCAACAAAAATTCTCTCAAAAAAGAAAAACCCGAGATTCACTGAAAAATTCTACCAAACCTTTAAAGAAGAGCAAGCTCTTAGCCCTCATATGACTGTTGAACTGAGAGGGGCTGATATATAGGGACACTCCACATTGGAGAAGTGGGATGGATGGGAGAGGGAGGACAGGGTGAGAGAGCGGGACCGGGAGGGGTGGAAGGAGGGCACTGTGATGGAGATATAACTTGAAGTAATAAATAAACAAACAAACAAACAAAGAAAAGAAACACATACACACACAAAAAATACAAAAAATCAATAGCATACTGGACCCATGTTCAATTCCCAGTACCCTCACGAAGACTTACAACCCTCTGGAAGTCCATTTCCTAAATGGCCATTAAAGGCACTTCTCACACATAAAATACTAAAAATATATATAAACCATTCGAAAAAATATAAAAAAAAACAAGTCAGTAGCAATGCTAGTAATGAACTTACTAAAAAGAAAATGATACTATTCACAACATCTGTAAAATTATCTAGGAATTGGGCCGGTGAGATGACTCAGGGGGTAGGACACTTGCTGCCAAGACTGACAACCTATTTATTCCCCAGAACCCCATGGTAGAATGAGAGAACAAATTTCTGCAAGTAATCTTCTAACCTCTACATGTGCTCTACAAACATATATACAGAATAAATACATGTAAAATAAAAGTTACATAAGAATGATATCAATAATGAAAACTTTAAGACACTGAAGAGATTGAAGAAGACTCTTGGAGATGGAAAGACCTTCCTTGCTCTTGGGTTGGCAAAGTTCATAGTGCGAAATAGCCATATCACTGAAAGCCATCTATGGAGTCATTGAACTCTCAGTCAAAACTCCAATGACAACTGAAAAGGCAATCTGAAAGTTCATAGTGAAACACCTCAACTAGCCAAAGCAATCCCAAGCAGAAAGAGCAGTGGTAGAAGCATTGCAACATCTAGTTGTTAATTAAACTACAGAGCCACAGCAAACATTGTGATTCAAAAACAGCCACATATAGCAGTGGAACAGAATGGAGGACCACAAATAAACTCACATGGCTACAGGCACCTAATCTTTGACAAAGGAGTTAAAACTGAACATTGGATAAAAGATGCAACAAAGGGTACTGGGGAAGGAGCACATCCACATGGAAAGGAGCGGTATGAGATCTATAGTTTTCATCTCACAGAAAAGTCTATTCAAAGTGTCTTGATAAGACCTGAAATTGTAAAACTGCCAGAGGAAATCAGGCACAATATGTCAGGATATAGGCATGGTCTATAGGGCTCAAATATCACACAGGAAAAAAAAAAAAACCCAAGAACTAGACCTAGTGGTTGGTCTAGTGTCTTTGGCTGGAGGGGACTGGCAATATAGACTTTGTAGGGGTTAGATAAATTAGATTTAGAAAATATATAGGAGTTTCTGATACTGTCTCTTAATTCGGGGCCTGAAGAGCATTATCAGCATGAAGTCAGCAAAAACAGGAAAGACTTAATAGACTGAAAAACAAGGTTGAAGTCAGGAAAAACAGGAAAGACTCAATAGACTTGAAGAAACAAAGTATCTGGCCTGACATTGTTTTCAGCTGCTAAGTGGGCGGAGCCCAAATTAAGCTGAAACAGAGTTCCTCCTATTTAAGGACAGTGCATGGAGCCCAGAAAGAAGAAGAGGCCCCTGATGCTAGAGAGCTCCAAGAGTCCTGCTGAAAAAAGGGCTGGCCATTGATGGCCAGCTCTCTCCCTGAAGCAGAAAGAAGCCGGTGAGCAAAGAAAGCCTGAGCAAGACACCAAAAGGCCAAGGACTTGACCCTGTGGCTCAGCTTTTGCCTAGAGGGGTTTGATCTGTCCGATCAGTGGCCTGAAAGAAACTGTGCCTGGCTTTAAGGACTGAGGCAGAGCAGCTGAGTTCCTGATTCAAAAGAAGTAAGTTGGCCTGCAGACGGCTGGGGTCTCCCACAGAGAAGAAAGCATGAAGCCTTATTTAAGGTGAGACTGCAATAACCAACTACCCTGACGAACCTGCATCTGAGAGATCCAGAAAAAGGACTGCTAAGTGTGTTAAAGAATCTACAACAAAGACTGTGTTCCTGACGACTGAGGACCTGCCCCAGAGACTGTATCATTCTAAAAGGTTATGAAAGTAGTTGTTATAATTATCAATAGGTTTAGTGGATAGGTTAAAGGGGTTGTAGGAATTTATAGGATTAATAGTTAAGAAATTGTTGGTGTTTGTTATAAGCGAATTTAGTAATAAATAAATAAGAGTTAAATAAATAATAATTTAAAAGTTCGGTTACAAGACTTTTAAATTTTTATTGTTTTTATTAGTAATTAGTTTTAAAACATTGTTATTTCTGTTGTGATTATTCAAATGACTCTAGTACAAAGTATCCGTGTGTAAGGAAGTGGCTACATTATTCACTGACAAGCAGACTTGAAGTAGTTTGCAAAGAGCCATTGCTTCATACTTTCACAAATGATGAATACACACATACTCATGGAGGATGAGAGAGACATGAATCTTCAGCACGTCCCATCTGCAAAAGCAAACAATATGTCTTGTTCACTGATGAATCTGGGCACACTAAAGTGGGAAAATGAGGCCATATAACCCAGATTCAATGATTTTCTTTTCACAAAAAAGTCTTTCAAATATCCTGGAATACTATAACAGTTTGCTTTAAAATATTAATAGATTAAATACTAGCAGGCATACCAACACATAAATAGACACAGTAATTTATCCTATTTTACACAATAGGAAACTGGGGCATAAAGAGGTTCAGTATTTTTTTTTTTCATCAGAAATCTTCTGGTTAGTAAGGAATAGAACTGGAGTTCAAATACAAGCAGTCTGTCTCTATGATTGGTGCTCTTAATCAACAGAATGTACTGCCTTAGGATATAAAACAAGACATAAAGGGTGCATCTGTGCATATAACATAAAATTCCACCCATTCATTGAAACGTAGGAAAAATGCTCACTGAATATTTTAAATGGCCACATGAATAGATTATAAAATGGAAAATTTGTAAGTCAGACAATTCAGCTACAGCAAAATAACACGAGTTAAAAGTAGCAAAGGTAATGTGTGAGAACACATAGCATTAGTGATGATGAGAGGGGCATAAGATCCAGTTCATAGAAGAGTAATTATAAAAAAACAGTTTGTAACTGGAAAGCTACAATTTGAAAATATGAAAGAAATAGTCCACTTTTCTCTAAGAAAATATATACTATTCAAAATTGACTCAATGATAGTTAAAAAAAAACCAAACCAAACCAAACCAAAACAAAACAAAAAACAAACCACCACCAACAACAAAACCCAAAACTCCAGCAGCCATCAATGCCTTTCAAAAGATAGTTTAAAAAAAATCATCTGTCCTTTTAAAATCCATGAAGCACAGATGGTTTTTGAGGGTCATCTGAGAAACCTTCAATGAATACATAGCCACGTTAATAATTTAAATACCTCCAAGGAAAAAACTGGAATGCTGGCAAAAATCATTCTTTTAGGTTGGTGTAAGTCTGTATTAAAGCTCAGTGGGAAATCAACCATCCCTAACAAACAATTTTTTAATAGGAATGGAGAAAACTATCCTTCCATAAGTAAACAATTTGAATGCAGCAGCTTGCTTGCACAAAAGAGCAGACATGAGTTTGCAGACAATAGTGTAGCACTGTGAGGGGTAGCATGTTAAATCGGGAGATGGAGGAGTAGGTTTCTCTGAAGTGGTGTTGAGGCAGTTGGTTTCTCACCACTCTCAGATCTTCCTCACCTTACCCTTTGCACAAATGCAATAGCTACAAACCATAAAAAAAAAAATTTAGGGAAAGAAACACTATTGAGATTCTGGGACAGAAAGCCTCTCTTAGCAAGATAGGAATTTTAGGAGTGGCTATACAAACCTTTACAGGGGGGAAAACGGGTAAATAGCACTCAAGTCATTAAAAATCATGGGAACTGAATAGAAACTTCAACGTGAGGTGCAGTAGAACCACCAACTAATAAAAGCACAGTAAGAAAAAATATTTATACATTTAAAAGATCAGTAAAATTGATAGCCATATAACAAGTTTGGTTTTAAAATAGGTAGAAGATAGGGTGATAGAAAAATACCAACAGAATATTAAAAATGCAAGGAGGATTTCCTTAGAATAGAGTCAGAGATATAATACATTTATACATACATACGGACGTACGTACATACGTACTAAAAATGACAAGGCAACATTTCAAAACTTTGTGTCAGAACATTGAACATATATATGAGATAATTTTCAAGGAATATAGAGCTTACTAAAGTTGACTCAAGAAGTAAGACATTTTGGGGTAGGAAAATAGATGCTATGTGTGCATATATATTTAGAAGAAAATTCAGCTTACTTATGGGAAGATGACTAGTGGGAAAAGGGTGCTACAGGACTAGGGAGGAAGGAGGCACACACTTCCTAAATATAGCACTCTGATTTGAATGATATGCAGTAGCCATGAATTAAAAGACAACAAAAATTGAGGTAGGTTAAAGGTTGGAGTCTATGGAATCCAGAGTATATCACGTGGGAACCATCACAAAAAAACAGATTCTCACTCCTCTCCACACTGTGGACTTTCATCTTGGGACCCCGAGAAGTTTATCAAGGAAATCTGAGGTAAGCAGAGCCATAGGAAAACCAAAACAGACACGAGTTCAAATCCCTACCGGTGCCAGACTGTGGAAATGTCCCTTGAAATCTCCAGACCCAAAGGACTGTGCTCGCCACATGTAGACACCAGGGGCTCTAAGGCTTCGCCAAGTTGTTAAGCAAGTCTGATTTCAACTAGAGCTGGGAACAAAGGGGCGGGACAGCGGCTCCTTTTCCCACAGAGGCAGGTAGGCACCTCCCCATGCCCGCTGACCCCTCCTTCCAGCTTCCTCGCTCACACCCACCCACACAGCCCTCTGTTCGCGGCTGGAGAGTGGTTCTCGGGCGCCAGCGGGCAGCAGTGGCTTGCCAGCCAGTAGAGCCAGCCAGAAGAAGCCAAGCTGCAGGACTGGGCTGCGCAGGAGCTCTGCAGCCAGCAGCTACAAGCCGGAAGGCGTTCTCACGTTTCTTTAATACTTCTTTCTCTTTTTAAATATCTCTCTCCCCTTGGCCGCCACAAGTTGGAAGGGCAGAGAGTGATGTGAATAATTGGCATAGAGGTTTCATTTATGGCCCTTGAAGAAGTTCTGAGCCTGTCATTCAACGGCATCCACGAGGACAGTGCTAGTCCAGCTTCTGATCCTGCTTTAGAGAAGCAGAGCCCTCTGGCAGCCAACCTGAAGCCTTAGGAGGAAATGCTGTAGAAGTGATGGCACTGTCCAAATCCTGGACCAAGGTAGCATCGCTGTGTACGCAGGTAAGCATCCCTACTGGGTAAATGCACCTCAAGGGTTTTCCACTGGACACCTAGGCTCCCCAGAACTAAGTCCACGTTTTCTAGCCAGGGTAGGAGGCGGGGCTGGTAAAGAGAGAGCCTGGTTTTATCACAGGAAATTGTGGGAGACTGGAATAGAAGGATTTAATTTTAAAATATGTATATTTGCATTAGCGTGGGGATGAGATGCGTAGGAGCCAGGGATTTTTGTAGGAAACGGTTGCAGATTGGGACTGACTGTCAGGCGTCTGGGTTTTTACAGGAACTGAAGCCTGAGCAAAGTCTTACGTTTTTGCATAAACCTGTGAGGAGTGGGCAAAGACAAGGTGTGATTCTGAAAATGTGCACACAATCCTAAAGGATATGTGTCTGAGAATTTCTGATAAATGATGAGAGCAACATTTACGGCTCTGCCTTCATTTGATTCCTCCTCTCCGCGTCCCCATATTTGGCCTTCAGGAAGGTGTCCAACGACACTGATAGCAATGGACGCCCACACACCAGGCGCGGCCGCACCGCGGGTTTCAGCACCTCGGACAGAGCCAACCCCATTCCCTCACCCCCGCAGCTTTGAGCTAGAGTCTCTGATCAGTTCCTAGGCTGCTACGTCTATCAGTGGTGGGCGGGGACTCCTTGGGTTTGGCGAGACAGGGCTCTTGAACTGCAAAGACAAATGTGGAGTTCAATTTTTTTAATCGGCTTCTAACTGCTTCCCGTGACTATAGAAGGACGGGGAGGAGTGCAAAGATAACCTTCCAAGCAAGCTTCCGCAAATGCTGCAGCTGAACGAAGTGGCCTCCTCAGTTTTGCAGGGTGTATCTAAACTTTCTCAAGTACTTGCCATTTACAAAGCACTTACCCTGTGCCAACACCCGGTGCCAAACGCTCTACATAGATTGTATAATTTTATATACCATGATAGTTCTATTTGTATGATATTTTTATCCTGAAGCAAGAGAGACTAAGAAACTTGTCCAAGTTTATACAACCAGGGGCTGTTACAGCTGACTGAATCTTAAACTCCACCCCTGCCTACAGAAGTGGAGCCATAAGTCTGAGCAGCTCTGTGAAACAGCTCTGAACTTGGGGTTACAGGGGACAGAATGAAACCAGAGTTGTAGCACTGTGTGTTTGGACAAAGTTATTGCATATGTTTGGATTAAGGATCCGTGTTTAGGGCTGTAGCTCAGTTGGTAGAGTATATGTCCAGCATGCTTAAAGTTCTGAGTAATACCCTCAGGATCAGTAAAACCAGGCATAGTTACATGCCTGCTCTCTAAGTACTCTGGAGGGGAAGGCAGGAGGGTCAGAAGTTCAAGGCCATCCTCCTTTACAAGTGACTCTGAGGCCACGCTGAGATACAAGAGAGCCTGTTTCAAAAATAAGTAGAATAAAAAATAAATAAATAAAATTGTGTGTGTGTGTGTGTGTGTGTGTGTGTGTGTGTGTATGTCTGTTGAACTTTAATTGTGGTCGGTAACATAAAGAAGAAAAGAGCAGGTAGGTGGACAAGGTATACAGCAGTAATGAGTGGTACTGCTCCACTACAGGCCTAGGTTCAGAGCAGGGCAGGGTTCTATGGAAAGGATGTGAGACAAGCTTGATTCAGTAAAATAATCATTTAAGATCTGTGAAGTAGGCAGGGCTTGGGGTTATTCTACTCATTTGGAAAAAGGGCATTTGTCCTGAATTTGAACTCCTTAGGCACCTACCTAGCAGCTGAGCTGAAATTCTAAACAACTCTCTTGTATCTTTGTTTTGTAATCCTCCTGCCACAGGTTGGCACTTCCTTAGGAGCTTGGACTTCGGCAATTTCAGCATTGAAAGTATTTAGGTAGTGTTACGATGTGACAGGTATGACTTTTAGATCAACTTAATAAATGCATATTAACTGTATTCTATTTTGGTTCACAATGAACTCAAAGCAATCTTTAAAGATTCACAAGATACTAGGCTTATTATATTCAGTAGTAGTTGAAGAAGTGGAGGGAAAACAAAATGAAACTATAGCCAGAAACAAATGAATATGAAATGTATATTAAAAAGTCCTGGAAGCCCACTCTGGGTCAGTAAGAACAAAATTTACCTAAGTTTTTTCGGTAAGGCATAAGTAATTGTAAAGATACTTATAAAAAGTATATAGATGTTTCTCTTTTGCAAAATAACATCTTATCTTTCAGCTTACTGAAATATTTGCTTGAGTGACAAATGGGGGATGATAACTGGAAATCTGTTGGTTACTGAAGAAAGTAACCATAAAGTGAATGACATTACATCTTTACCAAAGTAATTACTACCTAGATAATTTATGATGGCTCACTTGACCATATGCACCTTAAACTTTACCAAAAGAAAAAGCCTCTGCATTTATTTTTATTTTCTTATTTGAGCCTTCTGACAACTTTGAAGTGGTCAGCAGTAGGCAATGAGAAAAAGGGCAAAACAATAGCAGGATGGCCTTTTGCTTTTATATACAAATCTCTGTCCCTATAAAACCCAGACAATTAACAAATGTATGAATAAGCTAATTGTAAGACTATAGAGAATGCCAGGACCTTCTCATGCTAAACAATGACTAATCCTCCTTATCATATTCAAATGCAGTATGGCTCAGCAAGAACACATATCCTTCTTGCAGAGAACCTGGGTTCTATTTTCAGAACCTACATGTCAGCTCACAGCCACTCCACATCCTCTTCTGACCTCCTCAGGTACCTGGCAAGCACATGGTACACAGTCACACATTCAAGCAAAACATTCATAAACGGAAAATAAAGTAAACTAATCTAAAAACATTTAAAATGTCCTGCCAGTCAAACAGCGTACGACTGGGCCACATGGCTCTCAGGCCTTTAATTTGTAGTCTGAAACATTCAGGCCAAAGGCTTGGAAAGATGTGGTAATGAATGATTCTTGAGTCAAAGGGAAAAAGATTCAAAGTCTGTCATTTTTACTTCCTGTTTTTAAATCATGAAGATTGAGCAAGATGGCTCTTCTGAGGTTAGAAGGGACATAAGACTTCTATAGTTTTATAGACAACAAAATAATAGAAAGCCTTCAAGATGATGGTGCACACCCTCCTTCTGTATTGCCATTCAAACAGTACATGATTTAACTTTCAAATGTTGGTGATATTCATGTATTTTGTAGCCCTCGTACCTTGGAAGTCATGCTAGTCGTCATCATAGTTATAATGATGAATAAGTTAAAAAATTAAGGATCATTGATAGGTGTGTGGAGTGGGTGTGCCAAGAGCATTCTCTCTCCACCTCTTCTCTCAGTTTATTGGCCAGTTCACTTAGTCAGTTGCAATTATCTTGGAGGTGGTTGGGGCTAGACAGATGAAATGGTCTGACCTACATTCAGGAAGTTAGCTGAAGCTCTACCTGACCTTTCTGGTGGGATCCCAGTCTTCTTCATAAAGCAGCTGACTTCCAAGAGGGAAAATTTAGATGTTGTAAGGCCTGTGAAGGCTTTGCTCAGAAGTGATGGCATTATTTTGCCTATTTTATTGGCCAACTTCTCACATATATACCAGCATAGGAGTATTTTGTAGCCATGGTTTACAGTTTAACATAAATATCAATGTAGCATGGGGTGACTGGGTCAAAATGTTGGCTTTAGTTTAGCATAGTGGTACCCAATTTATACCCCAGCAGGTTCCTGATGGATTCTGACTTCCTGCATTCTTTGGGTTGCCATTCTGTGTAACACTGATTGGTACCTTGTTCTTTGATTTGATTTTCATTAAATAATAATGATGCTGAGTACCTCTGATAATCACGTAAAGCTCATGGGTCATTTTTGTATCCTCTTTTAGAGGAAGTGATTCGGAGGAGTTCTTTATATAGTCCAGATATGAGTCATTGTAGTTTTACTCAACTTTCCCTCTTGGATCTTGATTGATCTTCCTCTTGATTACAAAGGAAGTAACATTTGAGCTGATGTTTTTAGAATGATGAATAATTAAAGAAGAGCAGGGAGTCCTTATAGTTAGAAACAAGAGCAGTGCCAGGAAGGGGAAAGGTAGGCATATTTAAGAAACACTGACTTTTTTTTTTCCTCAACATTTATTTTTTTCTTTAAGTTGCATCTCAATCACAGCCCTCTCCTCCTCCCCCTCCTGTTCCTACCTTCCTACCGTCTTTTTCCCCTCCCTCCTATCTGCTTTTTTAAAAATTTAAGGTGTATCTTTTCCCCCCAACAGTTCCCCCTTTTAGTCCAATAAAAGGCTCTTTTTCCTGTAACAATAAATACAAAACAATAAGAACAATTAGGAAACGATTATGAAAATTATAAGGTATAACATACATTCCCAATGTCCAGTCCATATGTATTTGGCAACGAAACACTGACATTTTAAGGAAGGCAGAATGTGAGAAGAGCTGGCATTGCAGGGGATGACTCTGGAAGGTGAGTTGGAGTCAGGGGAAGAAGGGTTGCCTTTTTCCTCTGAAGTGTTTGATGAAATTAAGTGTTTTTATTGGTTAATGCTTGGAAATTCTGCCTTTGGTCTCCAGAATATAAAGACTGAGAAGTTTATTGAATATTGAACAAGTCAAGACTTTAACATAGTCACCATAGATAGCACACCATTAAGGAGATTGTTATAAAAGCAGGAGAGTGAGAAAGACACACACACACACACACACACACACACACACAGACACACACACACACACACAGAGAGAGAGAGGGGGGGGAGGGAGAGAGAGGATAAGGTATTAAAGGAAAAAGGAGATGAGGAAGGAGATGGAAATATAGACATGCTGATATATTAATTGTGCAATGTCCTCAGATGACATAAAATTTTAAGAAACTCATAGAAACAATTGCAGAAGGTTAGACTCAGAGTCTTCAGTATGATGCATCTGAAGTAGTGGGGAATGAGCAAAAGCAGGAAGACACAGACAGGGCTGTTGCTGCCCTTACTTTTAAAGGAGAGTGCTTCCAGGAGGGGTTGGGGCAGATGAATGAAATCTCTTCCTCCTAATGTGGTATGGTGTAGTGGTGATGGTGATGGCGCATTCACGTGTGTGTATGAGTGTGAGTGTGGAGAGGCCATAGGTTAACCTTGGGTGTTATTTCTAAGGAATCATCCATGTTTTTATTTTCTGAGACAAGGTTTCTCACTAGGACCTGAGGCTCACCAGTTAGGCTAGGCTCACTGGCCACCAAGCCCTGGAGAGCTTCTTGTCATGCTCTACCCACCTCTAGGATTACAAGTGTACTTTAACATGCCCATCTCTTAAAATGGGTTCAGAGAACTGAATTCAGGTCCTCATACTTCTATAGCTCACACTTTACAGACTAAGCTGTCTCCCAGGCACCAGTTTTCTTTTTCGTGCATTAAAGTTTTTAAAAGAATGTGCATCTATCTCTCAACTTCATCCAAGAAAGCTTTGCCTTCTAATTCTATAATAGACAGAGACTGAGAAGCCATTGCTTTGAGTAATACAGGAAGGAAAAGACTGCCTTGGGTCAGATGAGGAGGAAACCACAGGCCACCAGCTCAGTGGGAGCTGGACACCTAGGATGTCCATGTGGAGAGGTCACTCTTGCAGACATGAATCAGTTGGTACCCATAGGCTGGCCAGGGCATCCATGCTCGCCTCCCCATTCCTTCCTACTTGTACAATGCAGCTCAAGTACACAGTGTGGGAGTTCTGAGTCCATAGACTAAGACAACTAATATGAAGAGAAAAAGACAGCAAACTTGATTGTGGAGGAAACTGTGTTTCTGTTGAACAAAAATTGAACAATGTTCTCCACTCTTTGCCATATATCAATTCAACAAGAGTACTGTGAATTAGGCAAATGAGAATTCTGACATCTGCTGGGAAAGTGGAGACTAGAGTGTGGAAAAGGATAGTTATAGTGATGTTATTTATGTATTTGTTACTGCTTTCTTTCCATAATCATAGTGATCCATAAAGAAAAGATACAAAAGAAAAAACTGAATCCTTCCCCAGGCCCATTATCTGGAATATGGATCAGCACATTAGTGTATTTTTGATGAGCTTTATTGGATACACATCAATATCACGGCTTTTAATGATTATTTATGAAGTAGCCTACTCGTTATGTGTGAATCACTGCTAAGTGCTGAGGATCCAACAGTGAAAAATAAACCAGATATGAATGTTTATTTCCTGATGAAACTTAGATTTCTATATTTGTGTTAACTGAGCAGTCAACACAACCATATCTTGCATTTTAAAAATACTTACTGTGAACTCTGCTTTATGCTAGTTGCTTTTCATATGTCCAGGTTGTTTTGTATGTGCATATGTTTTACACTCGTTTTTAGATGTATTCATTCTATTTCATGTGTGTGTGTGCATGTTTTGCCTTCATGTATGTATGTGAACCAGGTGTGTGCCTGGAACCCATGTAGGTTAGAAAGTGTTGGGCTCCCAGGACTAGAGTTATGGATTATTGTGAGCCACCATATGTGTTCTTGAATTCAAACCTTGGTCCTCTGAAAGAGTAACAAATGCTCTTAATCACTGAGCCAATCCTCCACTATCTGAAGAAATCTTCAGAATAACCCTAGGAGGTAGGCCACTATTCATTTTACCCCCACTATAGATGAAGAAACACACTTGCAGGCATTAGATAATGTAGTTCAGGCAACACAGCTTGGAATCAGGCTGGGGCATGGTTGCACTTGGACCTGGAAATAATCATGATGCATAGAGTAGTAGGAGATTAACACTTTTCCTTCTTTCTCCCTTGTTAGGTCTGATTACTCCTGTGGCTCAGAGGTCCTAAGTCATAGGCACCATGATGGATGATGACACTGAGTTGAGGACTGATGGAAACTCTCTCTTAAAAGCTGTGTGGCTAGGGAGGCTTCGGCTGACCAGACTCCTCTTGGAAGGGGGAGCTTACATCAATGAAAGCAATGACAAAGGTGAAACAGCTCTTATGGTAGCATGCATTACCAAACATGTGGACCAGCAAAGCATTAGCAAGTCTAAGATGGTGAAGTATCTGTTGGACAATAGGGCAGATCCCAATATCCAGGATAAGTCTGGCAAGACTGCTCTCATCCATGCTTGTATTAGAAGGGCTGGGGGAGAAGTGGTGTCTCTACTGCTGGAGAACGGAGCAGACCCCAGCCTTGAGGATCGCACTGGGGCTTCGGCTCTGGTTTATGCAATAAATGCAGATGACAAGGATGCACTCAAGCATCTCCTTGATGCCTGCAAAGCCAAAGGTAAGGAAGTGATTATTATAACAACAGACAAATCATCTTCAGGCACCAAAACCACCAAGCAGTATCTCAATGTCCCTCCTTCACCCAAAGTAGAAGATAAACAGTCACCACCACCGTGTGCATCTCCTTCTGACATTGCACTGAAGGCTCCTGGCCTTGGTTCTCCACCCTGTGAGAAGGATGGTGACTTCTTCAGCCTCCAAGCAGGACACCAAAGTGGGGGTAGTACTTCTAAGGTCCTTAATGAGCCTGGATCACCCACAAGGAAAGTGTCTAGCCTCAAAAGGGCCCATTTGCCCCAACTAAAGAGGCTCCAGTCTGAACCCTGGGGCTTGATAGCTCCTTCTGTGCTGGCATCCTCCACACGCCAGGATGAAGCCCATGGCACAAGCACAGACAATGAGGTCATCAGGAGCATAAATGGCGTGTCCTTCCCTAAAAGGGGTCCCCTCTCTAGAGCCAACAGTATTGACAGTAAAGACCCTACTCTCTTCACCACAGTCCAGGAGCAAGTTCTGAAGGTTCCAGCTTCAGCACCAGCTTCCTGGAAAGCAGCTTATGAGAAAGGTCAGGCTCCCCACCCACGCCTGGCCAGAAGAGGAACACTTCCTTTTGACCAAGAGAAGGGTGGATTGTGTCCACCAGGACCCTCAGTTTTGAAAGATCCAGCATCTGCCAAGCTGTTGGAAAATGACCTCTATGACTTAGATGTACAGCCAGGGGCTGACCCTCCCAACTCTTCATCCCTTGAGTCAGGCAAAGGGCCTTTAGATAGAAAGAAACTCAATAGCTCCCACCTGTCCCTTTTTCATGGCTCTCGGGAGTCCCTAGATGCTGTATCCAGCACATCTCCCAGCTCAGTGCGCCGCAGGCCACCTCATCTTCTAGAAAGAAGAGGTTCTGGAACTCTCTTACTAGACCGCATTGCTCACACGAGGCCTGGCTTTCTGCCCCCTTTAAATGTGAATTTAAACCCACCTATCCCAGATATTAGAGCCAGCAGCAAAGCAGCCTCACCACTTGCTAGTGGCTTTAAATTGATGGTTCCTGTTGCTCCAAATTCGCCAAAGAGAGTTGACTTGAGAAGTAAAAAGAAACTCCTTCGAAGGCATTCTATGCAGATTGAACAGATGAAGCAGCTGTCTGACTTTGAAGAAATCATGACCTAGAACCCTTTAGAAACAGATCCCCGCTTCCTAATCTATGGAATAAGTAAGGAACCAAATCTAGAGAAATGTAGTCCTACTGCTCCTCTTCATCCTGGTCATGATGTGTGGCAACATCAAAACACATGGTGACAGGATGTAGCTTCACTTCCGAGACAAACTCAAGGATTATTTCAGAGTGCCACTTCTGGGATAACCCCTGGGTGTTACTGCTGCCATTGATGTTTTGCATACTAAAATGAGCTCAGGTTAATTGGATTTTGGAGATGAAGTTACAGGAATAAAAAATAAATTCTTCAAAGGAAATATACCGTTATAGTTGGAAGGTAACCATGTAAGTATAATAGTTGGCATTTTCTACCAGAAAAACAGAGAACATAAATTTAAAACATGAGATAATATTCAGAATATTTCATTTCTAGTCTATAAAGAACCTAAAAGGAAAATGAAGTTTTTATATTTTTCTGGAATGTGGAAAAACTCAAAGACACGCCCAAACTACTATATCTGAATGCCTGGGTTCTATATGGTGAAGGGAAGCAAAGTGTTTCCTCATACAAGAGGTTTTGGCATGTGGGTGCCACCTCTTGCTGTGATGTGAGCAATGCCAAGAATAGTAGGGATCATTCAGATTCCCTATTAATATATTCTGTTCACACAATAATTTGGATGTGCTATGAAGTCCCAAATATCACATCTATGTGGGTCTGCTCTGATGTGCCAGAGTAGCTGGTAACTCAGAGATGAGCCTTCCTCCAGAAATGAAACTAGAGACACCACACAGGCTCCATGTTGAAACTGTGTGGAACACCCCTTTAAAAAACCCCATAATTAACTAAGCTGAACTTGAATATGACATAACTGATCCAACACCCTTTACAAATGTCTCCTGATTATCCTTAAGACAGTTTTGGGAGATTTATGGAAAGCATAATGATAAATGACCATGGGATGTATACAGATCAAACAGTACAGTGGGTGACTCTCCAGCTGGAAGCAGCAGGAACAAGTTTGATGTTTTAAGCCTAAACATTTAACGGGGATCAAAACCATCGTGCTTCTTCTATGGTACGAGTGATTTGAGGCCAAGCTGGTTTCTTCTTTACCTGCATTATCTAGGTGACAGAGAATTTATATAAAGCACCTCTACAGTTCTTTCGAGGCATGAGCAAAACCCACAGAGGAAGAGATGTAGAACATTTGGCATAATGTAGCTACATTTTAAGTGAGGAGATTCCCTGTTTCTCCCATTCCTCTCATACGACTGAGGTGCATTTGTTTGATGGTTAAGTAACTGCAGATGGAGTCATGCAGAGGAAGAATCAGGCTTTGGGGCTGACATATTAGGGTGTGCATCTCAGCCTTTTCATTTTTCAAGTATTTGATTTCAGGGAAGTAGCAATACTACCTTGAGCCTCCATTATATCTACTGTGAAAGGGGTTTACAATGTCTATGAAGCTGTGCTAAGGATTAAATATTGCAGCATATAGAAATGTCAGATTTTGTACCTGTCATGGGTATACATCATTAGATAACAAGTAGATACTCTTTAAGTTATTTCTTGAGGTCCCAGAAGTCTCAGAAATCTCAAGCAGTACCCTATACAGAACAAAGTCAAGCCTAGATAAAAGATTCTAGTGTCTCTATGAGACCCTCAGTGATTCTGTAAGTATCAATTCCTAAAATCTCATTTGTCAGATAAAAAAATCGCTACCCTCTATATCTCTCACCATCTCTACAAGGTCATATGATAGAAATTTATCTACATATTTCAAAACAGTTGTTAGTAATATTTATAAACAAAACAAAGTACTTATTTTTTAAGGCAACTGGTTACTGGCTCTCAGAACTTTTGCATTTGGGCCTGGTGACTGTTATGGGATATATACCATGGCCATTGTGGAATCAATAACAACATCCTGGCATTATGACACTCTGACCTCCAAATTATGACAACCAGAACCACTCTAGACATGTCCAGATGCCTCCTGGCAACATTGCCTTGGTTGCTTACCAATGCATTTAACAAATCCTGTATGTGTTAGAAATATGCTATGAACCACAAAGCAAGTTGGAGGTGTGGCCTTCAGAATTCTTAGCAAATGCACACAAACAGGAGTACTAAAGGTACTTTTCAGGAAAGAAAGAATATTAGAAGAGAAGCACACAAAGTAGTGAAGGTCAGGTGCCATATGAACTTGGTTTAATGTGGAAAATCCATGTTGTTCAGTAGTTCTCATGAAGTAGACATGATCACAGGCAAATAACAACGCTGAATGCATTAAGGAGAGAATCATAGAGACAACCACTGTTTTCATCATGTCAGCACACACACACACATACACTACACATATCAAGTACATGTTAAGCATTATTAACACCAATTAGAATTAACCTCTGCTAGTAGTATCTAGCTGTGAGGACATCAAGACACTGCACAAGAAAAATTTCTAAGTTGTTAGCTAAGATTTGGAAGCCTTAATTATCCTAAACAGTTTATGTTGGTTGGTAGTGAGAGGTCAAAACTTGACATTTCATTTTTAAGTATTACTACGAACAATACCTTTAAGAAGCGTTACCCTTAATTTTGTATCAATATACAAAGATCAATACCGATGTAGCCCTATACAATCTTAATTTTGCATTAATATACAATGATCAATACCAATTTAGCCAAATATAATATCAATTTTGTATCAGTATACAAAGGTGTAAGGCTATATTCAATAATCTGTCCTTTTTTCTTGATCTTTCCTATACTATGTCTATGTCCCATTTTTCTCAAGTCTGTTCACTCCTATATAGGAGAGAAAGGAGGATACAGAAAAGCAAAAGAGAGAAGTCCCTGGGTCTAACCTCCAAAACCCATTTAACAAGACCATTTAACAGCTTGTAGTCTTTTCCCCTAAATAAGAAAATTTTCTATTTTCTATCAAATAACCAAAGGGGGAGAACACCCTCCCCACCTTCTGGGGATGGGACGTTGTTCTCTTAAAATGACTTCCTGCTGATTTGGGATGTAGTAAACCTGTTTGGGGCCCAAATAAGAATGGAAAAATGGTTAAAAATGTTAATAGAATCATTTGATGTAGATGGTTAGATAGTAGAATGTTAAAGTCAGGTGCCAAATACATATGGACTGGACATTGGGAATGTATGCTAAGCCATATAACTCTCATAATTGTGGCCTATTTATTTCTGTTGTTTTGTATTGTATTTATAGTTATAAGAAAAAGAACCATTTTTTTGGACTGAAAGGGAGAGCTGTTGGGGGGAAAAAGAAATACCT
>CAJQZJ010000619.1:146187-215198 GCA_907164525.1 Lophiomys imhausi | reverse complement strand
AGGGTGGGACTGGAGGGGGGAGTAGGGAGGGGATTGTGATTGAGATGTAACTTGAAGAAATAAAAAATAAATTATTAAAAAAAAACAAAAAACAAAAAAAAGAAAAAAAAGATTTGGAAGCCTAATTTATCCTAACTAGTAACTGTGGTACATTCATATTAGTTAGCTTAGGTCAAATACCAAATGAGAAATTGTTCATTCAGAGTAGTCGGTCCATTGCGCAAAAACATAAGATCAGAAATATTCATGCTGGTGTCAGCCAGTTATGACCTTTTCATCCGTCTTTCTTTAGATAGTCATCAGGGTAGCATCTTATCTCATCAATTCCTGGCGATGTATTAGTCAAGTTAGACTTTTCTAAGCTACTATAATAGCCAAATTACTGCATCATTGGTCATGCCTAAATAAGTAATCTTGTCCAGGAACCTAACAGAAACACTTGGGAATGTTTTAGGTTCATATATGCTTTCTCATCAAGGGTCAGCATTTCCCTTTGGAAATCTAGTCATCCTATACATTAGCTTCTAACTGCAGTTTTAATCGATTCACTGAAGTGTCTGGATTGTTCCTAAATATAATTTAAAAAGTGAACCTTAAAGTCTAGAACTTTGGTTTAATGTCTAGACATTCCAAAGACTTTGTTTCTAAAGATGAACTACTGTCAATTATCTTAAAACGTTCTTAGTATGTGACCTTAGATGGCACCTTTCCTTTCATGTGCAGGTTGTATGTGACCTTAGATGGCACCTTGTGCATGAAGGTTGTATACAACCTTAGATGGTACCTTGCACATACAGGTTGTATGTGACCTTAGATGGTACCATTCACATGTAAGTTGTATGCAACCCTAGATGGCACCTTGCACATGCAGGTTGTGTGTGACCTTAGATGCACCTTGGATATGAGGGTTGTGTGCAACCTTCCTGCTTTGTGTATGTTGGTGCTTCTGTAGCCTGTGCTGTCTGACTTGGTTCTCTACAGTGCTCTGTTCTAGTCTCAAGCAGAGAGTGTGTGCAAACATGTATCCAAGTCCATGCAATGAAACCATTTAGATGTTTCTAAGATGTCAATAAAAGATGTATTAAACTCCTTCAATACAAATGACTTCTTAATTTTTCCCTCAGAGACATTTCAAGGGTAAGTATTATCTCTGTACATCTTCTTATCTTTTAAAGACAGAGTCTCACTATAATTGGGCTGGTGTATGTATGGTCTTTAAGATGGTATTGATAGGATCTCCCAGCAACATCAACTTCAGCAGGTACTCAATATTTTACATTCTCTCTCTCTCTCTCTCTCATTTTCCCAAGTTACATCTAAATCACAATCCCCTCCCTACTCCCCTCACTGGTCCCACCCTCCCACCCTCTTCCCCCTCACCCCTACATCTGCTTCCTTTTTTAAGTTTAAGGTATATCTTTCCCCCTCAACAGCTCCCTCTTTCAGTCCAACAAATGACTCTTTCTCTTATAACAACAAGCACAATACAAAACAACAAAAATAATTAGGCCACAATTATGAGAATTATAAGGCTTGCATACATTCCCAATGTCCAGTCCATATGTATTTAGCAACTGACTTTAACATTCCACTATGCAACCATCTCCATGGGTTTAAAGATCTATATCCAACTCAGCTTCCATCCTAATTTGCATCACCATTTTAAAAACATCTTCTTAGATCCAGAACACCCTCTTAATTCGTAAACAACTCAAATTTTAACTATGGGGGTATAGCTCTCTAATCTTCAACCACATCAGAGACCTAAGAAGGATAAATATATCTGATTTTACAGGAAGTGCAGGGCCAGCAGCTTCCAAAACTAAGAAATGACATATAACTGGCTGCCTGGACAGTTCCCAATTTCTCTCCCTACATTACAGCATCAGTCTTCAGCTGTTTGGCCCCATTTCTCTGACAGACATTAGTTGTAAAGCAGGAATTATGAAGGACTTGCCTACCCTGTCTTGGCAGAGCTAGGCTGTCGACTTACCTGCTTCCAAGTTTTGTCCTATTTGGACAGCAGTCTGTCTACAGTTGAAGCAAGGGCTTCGAAAAACAAATTTTAAGGTATGTGAACATTATGGTTGGTTTCTGTCCTGTGAGAAAAAAATTCAATTAATGAGAATGTGTGTTGCCACTTTTGAAGATAAAGACTTGTCCCTGTTGTTTAGGAATCTCAGGACTGCTTGCATCCCCTCAGAGCTGGTAGCTCTGATAATCACTGCATACTCCTCTCTGGGTCTTGGTGTGTGTGTGTGTGTGTGTGTGTGTGTGTGTGTGTGTGTATGCATGTGTGCACATTTTGAGGTCAGTGCTTAACTTTGCAGGAGTTGGTCCTCTTTGTTCTACCACATGAACCCAAGGGATGTAACTTAGGTCATTGGACCTGATGGCAGGTGCTTTTCCCCCCTGAGCCACTTCACCAGCCCTAGGTTTTCTTGAGTACCAGGAGAATACCAGCAGGATTTCAGTTTCATTAAAAATTAAATTCATTAAAAAACAAAATGATCCCAGAATTCATATGGAGAAGCAATGAGGTGGAAATGGCTAAACTAATTCTGAAGAACAATAACAAGAAAGATCATGGTACCGGATGATGAGACTTCAGAGCAGTAGTGATTAAAGCAGCATAATGAAATGAAATATAAAACTAACCCACCAAACCAGAATAGAACAGAATCCCGCGGAGGTGTGACAGAGATAACATTTCTGGCCAATAAATAATGCTGAGATATGGGCTGGAGAGATGGCTCAGCGGTTAAGAGCACTAGCTGCTCTTCCAGAGGTCATGAGTTCAATTCCCAGCAACCACATGGTGGCTCACAACCATCCATAATGAAATCTGGTGCCCTCTTCTGGCCTGCAGATATACCTGCAGACAGAACACTGTATACATAATAAATAAATCTTTAAAAAAAAAATAATGCTGAGATAACTTGTTTTCCATTTAAATAAAATAAAAGGTGAATTTCAATTTTTATTTCACAGCACAGAGTTAAAAATATAAATACAATTACAAGACTAATTTCATTTTTTGTATTTATAAATGAAATTGGCTCATACATTTCCTTTTAAACACACTTTATCTGTGGATTTGAAGTCCCAAAAAAGTTATGTGTTGGAAACATGGTCCCTAGTCTGTGGCGATATTGGGAGATGGGCTTAATGGAAGGCAGGTATTGACACGACATCTGAAGGGAATAGAGGAGTCTCTCTATCTCTGTCATCTTGTCCCTGTTTCTGTCTGCCTCTGTCCTCCTCCTTTTTCTCTTTCTTTCCCCTTCCTTCCATCTGTCCTTCCTTCCTTCCTTCCTTCCTTCCTTCCTTCCTTCCTTCCTTCCTCCTTTCTCTCTCTCTCTCTCTCTCTCTCTCTCTCTTTCTCTCTCTCTGCTACCACGAGGTAACAGGCTTAGCTTTAACAAGACTGTGAGAAAACGAAATATTTTTTTTCTCAGGTATTTTGTCATAGCAAAAGAAACAACACAGCTAGATCTTATATTTTTGGTTGTGAGCCTAGCCTTTAACGGCTGAGCCATCTCTCCAGCCACAGCTGGATCTTAATAGCTTGGGCAAATACTCTTGTTTTTATATTCTCTGGACTGGCTTATCTAAATTTGGATTGAAATGATTCTTGAATGTGAGTTCACTCACAGAACTTTTTAAGATGTGGACCTTGCTAGTAACTGTCTCAGCCAGGTGAGACAGCCTGTGTAAGCATGGATGCAGACATGTGCACAGAGAGCCAACTCTTATTCTATAATGATGAGGAAATCAAGGTATAGAAAGATTAGATGACTTTCCCAAGTCCCCACATCTGGGTAACCATAACCTAGGGTTAGAACTAAGGCAATTTGGGCCTAGATCCTCTGTTTGTTTGTTTGTTTGTTTCTATCTTCTTTCTCTCTTTCTTATCAGGTACTTGATCCTTAAGTTTGTAAGTATATTGTTTTATTTTTGATGATATCATGATGTAAGAAAACACTGAGTGATTTCTAATGTCTTAAGATTGATTTGGGTACACACTTCTGGAAGTGGGATAGCTTAGAAGCATGGTGACAGGGAGAGCCCCATGCTGCTTCACCTCCCTGATGCAGAGAGCAGGGGATCAAATGGGCAGATGCAGATGGGAAGAATGGACAAGGGGAGTGGATGTCTTCTAGCAGCTAATCTCCTGGGAACTTACAAATCTTTTCGGGTGAGCAGAGCCCTGCTAGGTAAAGATCTTAAAGGTCGCATACCCTCTCTATGGGTTACATTGGCAGCTAGATTTTTACATGAGTTTGGGCAAGGATAACCTGCTTCTAAACATTTATTTTCATTTATTGTATTTACTTAATGGATATAGAGTTTCTTAGTTGGGCTCATGAAATTCAGGGTAGGGATTTGGGCTGCTGTGATTTACTGAAGAGTGTATTTCAGAGACCTTTCTACGGAAGGTAGGAACAGGACTGAGAAAGGAAAAGGACCTAGGAAGGATACTGAAGGCATCTGGGTACTCAGGGGTGCTCCCCTCTGGGCCCCAGATTAGGCATAGACCACACCCAAACACCAATTTCCAAACACAACCGAAACACAAAGAGATCCTTTATTAAGGAAGGCAAAAAGACAAGGTGGATGAATCTGAACTGGGCAGAAACAGGAGCAAAGAGCTTTGCAAATGTTAATTTTAAGAGGCAAAAAAAAAAAAGGAGGTTTGTGTTAGAATGAGCTAAGATGGGTTGGTAGGTTCTGGCTGGGTATTTTAATTAGGGTAGCTAAATAGGGATTTTGATTGCTGAACCTTGATGTTTTGAGAGTTGGACCTTGGTGACTAGCCTCAGGAATGAGTCATGCATACTAAAGTGGCCAAATAAGGGAGTAGACCTTGGTGGCTAGCATTACTAGAACATAATCTAATGGTTTAGGAAGGGAGAGGGAAGGGGGAAGGGCAAGATCTGCCAGCGCCATGCTTGCCATGCTTGGGTCTCCTAGAGCCATAAGGGAAATGTTGCTTGGCTGACTCTTGAGAGAGGGGCTGTAGAATAATAAAGATCACAATGATATTATTTCTCTGTTATGCAAGGGGCTCAGAGCTGTCATTCTAGCTTCTGACAGTGACAGATGCAGACCAAGAAGACAGGCAATTTTTCTCCTATTGATCTGGGAATAATTTGCAAAATACAGAGGTGTACAGACTGAGTGGTGAGCACAGCTGGGGGAAGTGAGGGTGTAAAAGGCATGTACACTACCCTTAAGCAGCTTTGGACACCGAGAGCTAATCTGTTTCCTCCTGAGTCAGATTTTAAAAGTTACATTATTTTCTAAGAAATTACTGATTTCTCTCCTAAGTTTATCATTTATGGCATAAAATATTCATAAGAATGTTTTGAATAAGATTTCCAAAGCTGCTGTTTATTTTTTGACTTTTTAAAAATTCTCTTGAAAGAGTCTTGTGGAATACAAACAGTTTCAGTCTGATAAAATCCAATTTATCATTTTGATCTCTTGATATGGGTTGTGATTTGGGTCTTCTAAGAATTCTCTACCAAGTCCACATTATAAAAATTTTGTCTTATATTTTCTTCTAGAAAATTTACATTTAGATCTACATCCACTTGAGTTAAATTGTGCTTATGATGTGAGATATGGAGTTAAGGTCACTGTTTTGGCATATAGATATCCAAATTTTTCTGGCAGTATTTGGTGAATAAATGGCCATTTTGCAAGTTGTCAAAAGGCAGTTGTCAACATACATGGTCAGGTTCAGCTATATACATTTTTTAGAAATTAATAAATTAATTAAAATTTTTCTTGGGAATACAGAAAATGGCCCTCAAGAGCTAATACAATGTTGAAAAAGAACTGGAGGGTTAGCTTTATATGGTTTCATATATTACTAAAAATCTTTAGTAATCAAAAAAATATGGGATTGGCAAAGAGATGAATGGACAATGAGACAGATTAGACTGACTGGGAATAGACTTATACATGCACAAGAATTGGAAAAAGGAATGGACTATTGGCATACACTAGAACATGGATGGATTTTAAAGTAATTATGCTAAAAAAGCATGCTAAAAAGAGTGTTGTTACATGATTCCATTTATTCAGAATTCTAGAAAATTCTATCACACTGGATACTGAAAAAAAAGACATTATTATAAGAGTGAAGTGGAGGTGGAGAAGTATTATAAAGAAATGAGCCGGCTTCAGAGTTGCTATACATGCTCATTTTATGATTGCGACAGTGATCTTCCAAGGGTACATATCTGAAAACTTATCTAATTAAATATTTTAAATTAAAATAAATTTATGTTATATGTAGATTATACCTGAAGCTTTACTGAAGTGTCTTACTCAGTCTTCCTTTGTGGATGGTCCATTAATGTTGATTTTCAACTAGACTGCATCTAGAATCACCCAAAAGGCAAGCCTTCAGGCACAGCTGCTGGAGTTATTTAGATTAGCTTCTGGGGGTTATCTTGATCAGGGCTAGTGAGGTGGGAAGACTCGCCCTTATAAACAAGGATGGCACCATTGCCTGGGCTTGAGTCCTGGACTGCGGAAAAGGAGGATGCTGGCTGCACAAAAGCGTCCATTCTTCCATTGCTCCTTTCCTCCTGGCTGTGGATGTGATGTGATCAGCTACCTGGAAGTGCCTCGGCTTCTCCACCACAACAGACTGCACCGGCAACAGTGAGTCAGAATGAATCTTTTCTTCCTCAAGCTGCTGCTGTCAGGGTGTTTTGGTCACCACAATGGAAAAGTAACCAAGACTGTCTGGATACAGCAGGAAGAATCTGAGAGCAATTATATAAAAGAGAGCTGGTAAGTTGACATCAGTTGTAGGTGAGTGGGGAGGAGATTTAAAGAGGCTGTGAGTAACAATAGGTCTCAAAATTGAGTTGGCAGACACTCTGGGCAAAGAAAAAACAGCCACAGAGTTATGGAGTTGGAAGACACTGCATGAAATAAATGAATACAAAAAGAAGACATGGCTGCTCCTATGTATAGTGCAGGAGAAAGTTCATTGTAGATAAAAGGGAGAACATAGCTAGAGGCAGAGACACCTGGGAGAGTCAACATGAACATGACCCTGAACAGGGCCATGTGAAGGGGAGGAAAGTAGAGCCAAGAGATCAGGAGACCAAGAGATCAGAAAGGTAAAGGGTACAAAAGGACCAGTGTAACCAAAATGACTGGATTACATAAGGAAGAACCAATGAGGGAAGAGCATTCCAGCCTCTGGGCTGGAGAGTTCAGGATAGGAGGCAGGGTATGCCAATCAAACTCTGTAGCAAGTAGGGGTTGAGGGATGGTGGGAGAACCTGGCAGCCAGCATCTGCTTTGATATGTTAATAAGCACCTTAGTTTTCCATTTGTCCTGACTTTGAGACGTAATTGTCACCACCACTGTCCATGAAGTCCAGTGGAACCTAATTAGGACAGAGGTGGTGGGTTGAATGAAGGAGGGATGTGATGCTAAGTGGAGTCAGGATGTGATGCTGGATAGCCCTGAAGCAGGAGAGTGGCACGGTTGAGGGGCCCTTCACTATTTCTTCAGCTCTCATTCCTGTTCATTCTCCCCGTGAAGCTGAAGAATAAAATTCCAGAATCTTCCAGATTGGTAAATGGAGCTATCTCCAGGCAGCCCCATTTCCAGAATGTTATTCTTTTAATTTGGCTTCATGGTTCTCTGCCTTTTGCTAGTCTATGTGATGATTTCCAGAAAGTGTCCTTAAAATAATATTTTTACTTCTTTTCAGGAAGAATTTAGGTTCAAATAATCTGCCTTTCCCTAGAAATTCAAACTTTTTTTTGTTTATCATATCAGCATTCTTATTATGACTAATTTTACTGAAGCAGGCTAGAAGAGATGGACCATGTTCTGGCTAGTTTTATGTCAACTGGACACAAGCTAGTGTCATTTTGGAAGAGGGAACATCAGTTGAGAAAAACATCCTCCACTAGATTGGCCTCTGAGAAAGCTTGTGGCACATTTTATTGATTGAACTGTGATGTGGGAGCACGCAGCTCATGTGGGCATGCCAAACCTAAGCTGATGGTCCTAGATAGTAAAAGAAGGCAGGTGGGGCAGGCCATGAAGAGCAAGCCAATAAGCAGCACCCTTCCCTAGATTTTGCTCCAGTTTCTGCCCTGGCATCCCTCTGTTATGACTTATATGCTGTACATGAAATAAACTCTTTCTTCCCTAGGTTGCTTTTGGTCATGGTGTTTTACCACAGCAATAAAAACCCTAATGAATATGAATTTATTTAAATGATCTGGGATTTCTTTCAGCCTGGGAACCTGAATGATGATGTGAGGAGGTCTCTTCTCCCCAACCTGAACTATATATAGTGACTAAGAATAAACCTTTTTTGCCAAGACATGAGATTTTGGGGTTGATTTTTATGGTATCACAGTCTTTCCTGTCCTGACCAGTATGCAGAATGAACTCCACCTTTCTCTCTCTCCTCCTCCCTCCCTCCCTCCCCCTCCATCATTTCTTTTTCCCTTTCTGAGAAGAAAAAGCTCTCTTATTGAGAAAAATTTGTGACTAAAGCAAGCAAATCTTAGGAACCAACTCATTCGTGCCCTCCTTCAGCTTCCAGTGTAGGGTTACAGATACCCACTTTGACAGGAACAAAATACAAAACAAAATGAGTTATCTAAACACAAGTTGGGAGAAAACCAACAATTCTCCACATTGCATTTGGGAGACTGTAAACGAGATGGCTTTTCAAAGCCTAGGTTTCTATGAACTCTTCACAGGTGACAACTGAAATGTTATCATGCAGCTAAGTGTACTTTTCTCCTCCAATACAGGACACATATTGTTAAGATAGAATCTCTCAACTCAGTATTGAGCTGCACTGGTTGTTTGTGTAGGAAAAAGGAAAACTTTAATTGTAGCAACAAATCAATGCCAAAGATACACCACGTCTCCTCGAACCTGTAAAAACTTGAGCATGGCCCCACTGGGAGCATGACAGCTGCAGGGCTGAGGAGACCTGGTGAACCTCAGGGTTTGTTCCTGGAGGCTCTGGGATTGTGCTGTGCAGTAGACACTGTGTTTGAATTATTGGTGACTTGGTTGGTGGTGCTTAATCTTTTAGGCCCTCTACATATGTTACTGGTAAAGTTTTGTACCCAAATATGTGTTATCAACACAAAGCTTGAGAAAAGCCATTGCAAGGGAGCTTCTTGTTTCTGTTCTTTGAGAACCATTTTTTTAAATCAAATTCTTACTTTTCTTTTTTTTTAAATTAATTTATTTATTGCTTCAGGCTACATCTCCTTCATAGGGTCCACTTTCCATCCCTTCCAGTCCCTCCCTCCCACCCTCTACCCCCTATCCTTTCCATCTCACTCCCCTGGAGTGGAGTGTCCCTGCATAACAATCCCCCACCCCAGTTCAGCAGTTACATGAGGGCCAAGAGCCTCCTCATACACTGGGGGCCTACAATGCAGCACTACTAGGGAAAAGTGTCTCATTGACAGGAAACAAAGCCTATGTCCATGTTCCCCTTGGTGCGTTGGTTGTAGTATAGATATCATGTACTATATAGCTAAAATCTGACTATAAGTGAATAGATGCCATGTGCATCCTTCTGTGTCTGGGTTAGCTCACTCAGGATGAGCTTCTCTAGTTCCATCCATTTGGATGCAAATTGCAGGATTTCGTTTTTTCTGATGGCTGAGTAGTATTCCATTGTGTAGATGTACCATAGTTTGTTTTCATCCATTCCTCGGTTGAGGGACATCTGGGTTGTTTCAAGTTTCTAGCTATTACAAATAAGGCTGCTATGAACATAGATGAGGAAACGTCCTTATGGTTTGGTGAGGAACCATTTGGATGTATACCCAGAAGTGGTATGGCTGGGTCCCGAGGCAGAGCTATTCCAAGTTTTCTAAGATATCGCCAGGCTGACCTACATAGTGGTTGCACAAGCCTGCACTCCCACCAGCAATGGAGGAGAATCCCTTTCTCCACAACCTTGCCAGCATGTGTTGTCATTTGAGCTTTTGATCTTAGCCATTCTGACAGGTGTGAGATGGAATCTTAGAGTCGTCTTGAGTTGCATTTCTCTGATGGTTAAGGATGCTGAGCATTTCTTCAAGTGTCTCTCAGCCTTTAGGAATTCCTCCTTTGTGAATTCTCTGTTTAGCTCTTTTCCCCATTTTTTGATTGGATTATTTGGTTTCTTGGCATTTAACTTCTTGAGTTCTTTGTAAATTTTGGTTATTAGCCCTCTGTCAGATATGGGGTTAGTGAAGATTTTTTCCTAATCTGTAGGCAGCCGTTTTGTTTGAATGACAGTGTCTTTTGCCTTACAGAAGTTTTTCAGTTTCATGAGGTCCCATTTATTGATTGTTGGTCTTAGGTCCTGAGCTGTTGGTGTTCTGTTCAGGAAGTTGTCACCTGTGCTAATGAGTTCAAGGGTTTTTCCAACTTTCTCTTCTAGTAGATTTAATGAGTCCGGCCTTATGTTAAGGTTCCAGCCTTATGTTAAGGACTTTGACCCACTTGGAGTTAAGTTTTGTACAAGGTGATAAGTATAGGTCTAATTTCATTCTTTTACATGTGGACATCCAGTTGGACCAGCACCATTTGTTGAAGATGCTGTCCTTTTTTCATTGTAAGGTTTTGGCTTCTTTGTCAAAAATTAAGTGACCATAGGTGTGTGGGTTCATTTCTGGGTCTTCAATTTGATTCCATTGATCCACTGGTCTGTTTCTATACCAGTACCATGCTGTTTTTATTACTATTGATCTGTAGTACAGCTTGAAATCTGGGATGGTGATACCTCCAGATGTTTTTTTTTTTTTTTTTTTTTATTGTACAGGATTGATTCAGCTATTCTGGGGTTTTTTTGTTGGAGAACCGGTTTGTTGACTAGTCTATATAATGTGAGATACAATCGGAAGAGAACCCATTTACTGTGAGGACTTACATCATAAGTGCTCTGTAGAATCTCTCTGTCCCATCTCTACCTGATATTTTGAGCAAATCCACAGCTTTGGAGTTACTTTGGGAAATAAAAAAATAGAGCCAAGCTTCATTTCAAATGGATGTTTTACTTCTAGTGTTGGGGATTGAATTAAAGGCCTTGCACACACTAGGCAGCCACTTTACCAGAGATGCATTCCCAAGACTTCAAGCTGCATTTCAGTGAACAAGTTCAAACTCTATTGAACCATGGGGAAGGCTAGAAATGGCCTCATAGGGGAGCAGGGATTAAGAAAGGTAAGTAATTAAGTTCATTACCAAACTCATGCTCTAGGAACCATCTCCCCAAGATGTAGGCCTGGCACTGGCTCATATTTTTTTGGTTGCCTTTAATGGATGAGCCATCTCTCCAGCCTAAGCTCTTATAACCTCAGGACTCCCAAATGTCACCAATCTTCTCTGTCTTGCTTGAGGCTCTAAACCACTTTATGATTCATAAGCAAAAACAACTAGTCAGCAGAACCTGTGATACACACTCATATGGTTTGCAGTTAGGAAACAGGGGTAGAGAATATCTTCCTCTCCTTGTTTTGGAGGTAAAAGGCAGGGCGTTTCTTCTAATAAAAAGTATGTTTAAATGCTTGGCAACTACAAAAACAGTTGTTCTGGAGAAGTTGGTAAGTCCCAGAAGACAACAATGGCACCACCACACCCTGTTATCAAATGGTTTGCAAATGCTTTCTACCTTTTCTGTTTAGTTCATTTGGTGTTGCTCATAGTTTCATGATAACACTAACTTGGTGAATTTTCTGTTTGCTTCAGTCAATCCATATAACAACTACATGGATTTATTTCTTTTTGTTGCTTTACCAGCTGTTTTTTTTTAACTAATGTGCAAAATATCAGGTGTTCTTACTGTATTTTCATAATATTTAATTTTGGTTGACCCCTCCTCTCTCATCTCCCTATCCCCTTATTCATGCTTAACCCCTTCCACTCCAGGATTCCTCTTTCCACTTTAATACCACATGAATTCTATTACCCTCACCCTTCCTGAAAGTCTCTTCCCTCATCTCATGGGCCCTTTTCTACTTTCAAGGTCTCTACCCACATTCACTTTTACATAAATACACATACATATGAATTAGAAGTTGGGACCTGCATTTGAGGGCCAAATGCAATGCTTGCTTTCTGGGCAACACTCACCTCATTTAACATAATGTTTTCCAGTTCCATCTATATTTCTTCTTCATCAGTTGCATGTATGGGTAAACACTGATTTGGTTTCAAAATCCTAGCAGCATGTTGGAGAGTGCTTCTGTTATGTGGAGTAAGGATAAAATGGCCCAGACAGGTCATTTCATATTGCCCATTTCATCTTAATGCATTTATTCACCTTTTAACTTTTTACTTTTTATAACGATGAGATCACACACTGAGAGAGAAATTACAGAACATGAATGAGTGACTTAACAAAAATCATAGTGTGAATCCCTGAGGCAGCCTTAGGTAACAGCCTTAACTTTGTTCCTTCCCCTCTCACCTGCTTCATGGTACCCCAATTCTGGCTTTTATCATTCTAATGATTATTCTCTTCTTTCTTTTCCTTGCCTTATCTTCTTGCCTGAAATTGAATGTGGATCTCAACTATAATAGCAGGCTTTTGAAGGAAAGGTTTTTTTTTGTTTTGTGTGTGTGTGTGTGTGTGTGTGTGTGTGTGTGTGTGTGTGTGTGTTGGGCATATATATATGGTTTATTCTCACAACATGTGCGTGTGAGCATGCTTCTCTGTGTGGGTGAATGCCAGAAGAGAACATTGGTGTCCTCATCTCCTAATGACCACCTTATTTGTTTGAAACAGTTTTCACTGACCCTGGAGACGGAGTAGCACTCAGTAAACCTTGAAGATCCTCCTGCCTCTGCCCTCCACAGTGCTGGTGTTACAGGCATGCACATGGCCATGCCCAGCTTTCTTTATGCGGATGCTGGGATCTGAAATCCTAACCCCATGCTTGAATGCTGGTGAGGTTGTGGAGAAAAGGGAACACTCCTCCATTGCTGGTGGGAGTGCAAACTTGTACAACCACTATGGAAATCTGTCTGGTGATATCTTAGAAAACTTGGAATAGCTCTACCTCAAGACCCAGCCATACCACTTCTGTGTATGCATCCAAATGATTCCTCACCAAACCACAAGGACACTTCCTCAACTATGTTCATAGCAGCCTGATTTGTAATAGCTAGAAAGTGGAAACAACCCAGATGTCCCTCAACCAAGGAATGGATTAAAAAAAAAAAAAAAACAACTGTGGTACATCTACACAATGGAATTCTACTCAGCCATTAGAAACAATGAAATCTTGTAATTTGCAGCCAAATGGATGGAACTAGAGAAGCTCATCCTGAGTGAGCTAACCCAGACTCAGAAGGATGCACATGGCATCTATTCACTTATAGTAGGATTTTAACCATATAGTACAGGATAACTATACTACAACCAATGCACCAAAGGAACATAAACATAGAATTGTTTCCTGTCAATGAGACACTTTTCCCTAGTGGTGCTGCCTTGTAGGCCCCCAGTGTATGAGGAGGCTCTTGGCCCTCATATGACTGCTGAACTGGGGCGGGGGACTGTTATGTAGGGACACTCCACTCCAGAGGAGTGGGATGGAAAGGATAGGGGGTAGAGGGTGGGAGGGAGGGACTGGAAGGGGTAAAAAGAGGGCACTGTGATGGAGATGTAATCTGAAGTAATAAGTAAACATAAAAAAATATTCATACCCACTGAACCATTTCTCCAGCTCCAAAGAGAAACATTTAAGTCTTTATCATGAATCATGATGGTCTAGTTTTAATGGATGTTAATGGCAATAAAGAAGTTATTTACTATTCCTGAGCCACTAAGAGTTTGTATCATGAATAGCTATTGAATTTTGTCATATGCTTTTTCTGCATCTCTTAAGATACTAATTTTTTAAAAAAGATTTCACAAGTCACCTTAGGAAAAGGACAGACAGATTCTGTTTTAGTTTTCTTTCAGATTTTCTTATTTTTAGGATTTTCCACCACATATGATGGAATATATAGTTTCAATGGCACATCAGAGGTTGCCTATCATTACACTATACAATGTAGAGTTAGCTCATGAATCATCTTTATAGCATTTTTAGTATATGACTGCTCACCTGTCTCTGCTCGAGTATATTCAGGGGTGAAAATTATGCTGCCCATGCATTCTCTTCTTGAAAAAAATTCCAGTTCCCAAAATATATTTCTTACATTGAGCCAAGATACACCCACAGTGTCATTCATGATTAGCATCTAGGTTCACCATGTGGAACATGGAGAACAGTCCCAAGAGATGTGTAGGGGCAGTGTGTTTCTCAAGGATATAAAGCTTTCAGGACTGTGCAGATCTGAGTTCAGCTTCCAGCTTAGCTTTGATGAGGCAGGTGAATTTGAGTACCGTAGCAGACCGTTTAACAATCACAAATGCCTCTCATTCCAAAAAACTCCCCCTTTACAACCAGGCTCGACAACTTCTTGCCATAGAGGTACACTCTATTTCTCCCTCTTCCTGTATCTAGGTCAACTTTAAGCTTGATTGGCCAGTAAAATGTATAGAAAGTGATGTTGGAAGAATTCTGCAGCCTAGCTCTTAGAGAACTTTGCTGTCTGTGCCTGGGTCCTCTTGGGATGCTTCTGTGAGTATGTCACATAAGAAAAATAGCCTAGCTTACCAGGGTGAAAGAACACTTGGAAGAGAAACAAGGTGTCCAGCTAATAACTTGCATCTGCCCCAGACATGACAGTGGGAACATCTTTTACAGCCCAGGTGGACTCTAGTTGAATGTAGCTTCGTGGACAATCTCAGGAAAGACTGTCTGAAGCTGACCCACAAAATCATGGAGATTATAAATGAAGGCTGGTTTGAGCTGCTGACACACAGAAAACATGAACAAAGACGAGTGTTACTGAATTTAACATCCCGAGCTCCTGTCTCATCCTTGTCAAACAGGACAAACTTATTTGTTAAATACCTGGCTGCTAGTGAGGATTAATTAATGTACACTATCTTGAGGTGGATGGATAGGTGATTCTGTGACAGCTACACTGTTAGTGCCACATAAACGATCTCGGTTATGTAAACCTTTAAAGCTAACATTCCCTATTGGATTTTAATTTTCCATGCTAAGCCCTCCTTCCTTGGAATTCCCTTGTTCGAGGCAGCTGCCTGGCAGTGTTTATACCGCCCTCCTCCTAATCACCTTCCTTTGACTAGTCCCCCAATTTTGTTAATACTTCTCCTACAATAGTACAATGGGTGCTACCTGATCATTGCCTATTAAGGCAATAATTTACTTTTTAAAAACTCGGGCATTTCTCTTGTTTTACAAGCAGTTTGCTGTTGACTCCAATTTTGTCTGCTCCAACTTAAACAGCTGTGAAGTCAAGCTTCCTTTTCTGAACTAATGCAGGTTTTTGTTTGATTGTTTTGATTTAAATGTAGCACTTTAAATTCAACCTGTGGGAACTTCTGTGTTTTGTTTTTTGTTTTCTTCACTTGATTCTTCTAGTTAGATGATTATAACTTTCACATCTTCAAATATTCTTTATTAAAAATGTTAAGAACTGGAGGAGAGATGGCTCAGTGGTTAAGAGCACTTCCAGAGGACAGATGACCCCGTTTTGGGTCCCAGGAACCTCATCAGATGAATAACAAATGCCTGTAATTCCAGCTCCAGGGGATCCAAAGCCTCTGGCCTCCTTGGGGACCTGTATTCATATATATATATATATATATATATATATTCACATGCAGATATATACCTAAATATAATTAAAAATAAAAATTGTAGATACTGTTAAATCTGATAGACATGGAAGGAGCCTCAGGGCACACCACTCAACATCTCTTTCACATATAGCACAGAGACAGTACACACTATTAATAGCTGGGTGATGCTATTTCACAACTTACAGAGTGCTTTCACACACATTAGTTCCTGAATACAGGGCCCAATATGGCCAGTGGCAGAGTATGCCAATCTTATCTATGTGGTAGTATATATGAGCAGTGAAATTCTTTGCTAAAATCAATATTTACCATATCTAATAATGTCCTACTGAAATAAAATTTTTATTCAGCAGCGAACTCGTAACACATATTTTCTCTTTGTTTATGGGACTGTGATAAATATACAAATCCTACACACACACAGACACAAAATCTTTCTTAGGGCAGTAGTCATAAATAAGACTGCAAATCAATTTGTCTTTCCACACTTTTGAGAATTCAAAGGGGAGGGCAGATTTCTCCCAAAAAGAGTTTCAATATGACCCGAATGCTAAAACATAACTGAAATTCTTTAGATGCTTTTATTTTCAGAAGGGAGGTTGTGTGTGAGAGAACCTTCCCGCCCCCCCCCCCCCCACCCCAAGCCGGTGTAGCCCTGGGGTTTAATTTGTTGAATACCTCACCTTGGGTAGGAGGCGGAATGAACAGTACTTTGGCTTCCCTCCCTGCGTTTCCTTGTTTGTTCAGCCAACTAACTACTGGGTGTGTTCCCTACGTCCCGGATTTCTCGGGAGATGAGAGACAGCAAGTCAAAAGCAGGATGGAAGCTCAAATGTTTTCTGACTACACGAGCTGGATGGTGGATCGAACAGAAAAGTACCCGCCTCCTAGACTGGTGGCGGAATCAATCAGCCCTAAGCGCAGAGATGCGCAGGCGCGCCTCTCCGGTGTGCGGCTGCGCACTCCGTGCTGCGGCACTGAGTCGCCGCCATCCGGAAGCGCTGTGCTGAGCTCTCGCCACGTCTCTCCAGGGGGCCCCTCCCCGCTCCCTGCTGTCGCTGCCTCCGAGCCGCGCTGCTCAGAGGACCAGGCTCGGAGCATCATGGGCAAGGAGGCTCCGCGCCCTTCATCCTACCAGATGCTGCTGCTGCTGCTTCTGTTCCTGCTCCGGGCCGAGCGACTGGGGGCCGCTGAACTCACCTTCGAGCTACCGGACAACGCCAAGCAGTGCTTCCACGAAGAGGTGGAGCAGGGCGTGAAGTTCTCTCTGGATTACCAGGTGCGGCCCTCGCCGCGTCTCAACCCGGCCACTGGCGCACCGCCATCCGGAAAGGAGGCCAAATTAGCCACCAGATTATCTACGGGGGCGCCGGGGATATCCCTGGACCTGTTGACTTCTCCCTGAAAAGAAACGTTTGTATCAGTCAGAGCCCACCTGAAGTGGGCCAGCGTGGTTGGGGAGTTAGGCAGGCTACAGGTGTGCGCCTAGTATGGGGAGGCCTGTCACCACCAACCCCCAACCGTGTTCTGCAGAATTGACCAGAATGACCTCCCCAGAATGACTTCTCTGAACACCAGTATTAAGTAGCTGGACACAGGTTGGCAGTCTGTCTCAACTGTCTCCTAGGCTGCATGTTTTGCAGGTGCCGAAGCCGGCCACATCACTTACAGATGGAGTTGGGGTGAGCTAACAAGAGTGATTAAAGGGTTTTTGGAAAGGAGGGTTCAGCTCAGACTTTGAGCCCTAATACTGTCCACAAGGACCTCTCCTCCCCTCCCATAATGTGGCTGCCTAGCTTGCCTCTTTTCTTACCATATGACTCAGTAAAGTCAGGCCCTGCACTTTTATCTCCATAGACAGATCTCATAGCTCACAGTTGCTTTGGTAAAGCGTCTGTCCCCTAGGGTTAGCGAGCAGATCTAGGGTCTGGGAGCAGAGCAAACACCTTAAAGCAAGACTTGTGGAAACTAGGTGGCACAGGCAGTCCAAATGGTGTCCACTAAACAGAGCTTCTACCACAGAAGGTAGAAGCTCTGAAGGATGTTTCTGTACATACATACAACTTCATGTATGAGGGAGTCACTGATGAGACCTCTCCCACATCTGTGAAAAACATGCAAACTGTATGTATGTGCCTGCCTCAGCAGAGGCAGACTAAGAACAAGAATAGCGTTCTTAATGATAATGTGGGCAGTTAGGCTCCAGAAGCCTTGGGGCAGGCATTCCCCATGAACAGGGCGGGGGGGGGGGGGGATCTGTAATCACCAAGGAGACAAGCCTCTGGGCATTTCTGTGAGGGCATTTCTAGATTAGATTGAATCGGGAAGAGCCCCCAAGTGTGGATACCAACATTCCTGGGGCTAGGGTACCAGACTGAATAAAAAGGAGAAAGCTATTTCTTCCTGCTGACTCTCGATGCCATATGCTTCTGACCCCATGCCTTCCCCTCCATGATGAACTCTACCCTCAAATTTATTTGTGGTCCAAAATAAACCCTTCTCTCCTGGAACTGCTTTTGTCAAGTGTTTTGTTGTAGTAACGATGAAAATGCTGAGTACAGTGGGCACTGCCACTTACTTACCAGCTCAAGGTCAGCAACATGGGAAGTGTCTCGGTTTTGTGTTGGAAAGTGGAAGGTTAAATTTCAGAATGCTTAGGGGGCCAGCATTTCAAAGCACTGGCTGCCCCCAGTAACAGCACACTTTTTGTGGTTATCAGGTTATCACTGGAGGCCACTATGATGTGGACTGCTATGTGGAGGACCCCGTGGGGAACATCATCTACAGGGAGACCAAGAAGCAGTATGACAGCTTCACGTACAGGACGGAGGTCAAGGGCGTTTATCGGTTTTGCTTCAGTAATGAGTTTTCCACCTTCTCTCACAAGACCATCTACTTTGACTTCCAAGTGGGTGACGAGGCCCCCATTCTCCCAGACATGGGAAATAGGGTCACAGCTCTCACCCAGGTGAGTGGACATGACTGGGACAGGACTAGCGGAACCCTCCTGTTCTCTGCATGTCCCTGCTTTTCTGCCCTTGTCTTAGCCGATGAACAAGAATCACCATCTAGCTGTAGAAGACTCCATTCCCTTTCTGGTCTCCTGTTTTTAGCCAGAGCCCTCTCATATTTGATGGTTTTCCTCTCTGCCATGTCTTTCTCTGGCACAGCACCTCTTTCAAAATTATGTCATGTCATAAGACCAAAGTCCTACTTGAGGAGTGTGTTGGTGAGGGTGACACAAGCTGCCATAACAAACCTATATGTCAGCACACTGGGATTCTCTTGTCAGGATGGTCTGGAAAAGGCTAGGTGGTGACTTGGGAATCCAAGCTCTTTTCTTTTTTATTCTCATTTCCTCTTCATTTTTTTCTTTTTCTTCTTCCCCTCCCTTCCCCTCTCTTCTCTTCATCTCTCCCACTCTGAGTTTCCCTCTTTTTATTTAAGCTCCTTGTTCCTCCTACACATAGGCTGGGCTTCCCAAGGGCCAGGACTCTGGTATCTGTCTACCTTTATATTCTTAATACCTCAGTGTAAGAGGCATTGCACCCAAAGGAGCTCACCAAATACTTATGACTGATCACCAAGGCCTGGGGAACCTGTAAGACAGGTGTAGATTGTTCTGTTGGTCACCTATGGAACCGTGAAAGTTTAAGTACTCTCTCTTGCAAAGAGAGAGTGAGAGAGAAAAAGTTAGTGAGTTAGGGCAACAGAGACAGCCTTTCCTGGATCTTCTGTTCCAACGTGATCCTGTTGCAAGGAAGAAGAGGGCAGGTGGAATTTGTGCAGTTCCTCTTTCACCAGCCCATTTTTAAACTCAATATCCTATGGTTCCCCTTTTAGTTAGTGCCTGCTTCCCCACATCCCCTGAAGCAAGCTAGGGTATTACCTAACTGAAATTTTGTGGTAACAAGCTTTGTGGTAGACTAACACCAAATGGGGGACTCCAGTGGATGGGGAGATAACATGTATTTACAAGGTAAGGGAGTGCACGAGTGTGTGTCACTGTTGCAGACATGTTGCTTTGGGGAGGGCCTAGGTCATGTGTGCTAACTGTGTGCTATGGTTGGGATACATTTCCCCCACCCTCAGGGGTTCTTGTCCTGGAAACTTGGGTCAACAATTAGCAGTATGGAGAAGTGCGGACCCATGGTGAAGTGTCAGGCGAGAGCCAAGAGTCAGAGGAATTCCCATCAGTAGATCCAGTGACAACCAGGTTTCTGAGTGTGCTGTGAGAGAAATTAACCTGGAGAATGGATTTCTAACTTGGAGAACCAAATAAGCCATTCCCTAGTGCTTAAAAACAAAGTACCTGTGGATTTATATAAATGAAAGCATGTGTGTGTTTGCACATATTTGTATGTATGTGTATATATATATATATATATGCACACACACACACATACATAGCCTGTGACTGTGAACACACACCGTACACATGTGTGTCTTTATCCATTTCTCTTTCTAATGATCTGTTTCCTTATTGCTAAGTTCTCTGACTTTAGCAGCCTAAACATCTTCCAAGCCCACTCCTATCCAGTGCAGGGGCCTTCTTAATGGAGGTCTTTGTCGTCCTCTGCCAACACCTTTTCAACTGTAGGGATCTTTGGAAGCAGAAAGTGAGAAGCAGCAAGCCCATGCACATTGTCATGGTCTCTGTGAACCAAGAGGCCTCTTCTGGTAGTTAACAGTGGATGTGTCTTCTGCAATCACTTTCTTTTTTGGTTGTGTATAATTTGTTATTAATGTATTTTTTTTCCTATAAGGACATTTTTTAGTTGATTCCTCCTGTATTTCTTTTGCTTGCTTAAACTAGCATCCCATATTACTCTTTATCTGTTTATTACTTTGACTTTTTTTTCTTTTTTTTTGTTTTTTTTTTCTTTTTTTAACTGACTGTAAGAGAAATACTCTTCAACCCTTCTTCTAATGTCCTTCATTCTGAGAACGCATCATAGTTTATCCTATTATACTGCATCCAGCAGAACTCTGGAGTCTTGAACCTGACTAGGGTTGGTGAGGGAATGAAGAAAAGACAAACACATAGATACACAGAAAGAAAATCTGGGATAGAGTGACCTGGGCTCTATGATGGAGAAGCCTAAGCACCCTGGAAGTTCAATGTCTTTGTTATATACAATTGAACAGGAAGGTGGGGTTGCTGCATATAGCTATACAAGGAGGTTTGGTTATTAATCAGATAAACAAGGAGGCAGGGTTGTTATATACCGCTGAGTAAGTAATCTTGATAGGAGCATTCTCTGTAAAGTCACAGACTTAGGCTGTAAAGATCTGGGGGAGAAAGCTACAATGGACATTTTCTGCAGAGACTGTCAACATCTGCACTAGGACTACGAGGGAAGGCTTTGCCATTTCTCTGGGCTTAGCCCATTTTCGCAGGGGTCTAAGGCAGTGGTTCTCAACCTGCCTAATGCTGTGATCCTTTAATACAGTTCTTATGTTGTGATGACTCCCACTCATAAAATTATTTTCATTGCTACTTCATAGCTGTAATTTTGCTTCTGTTTTGAATCATAATGTAAATATCTGATATTTCTGATGGTCTTAGGTGACTCTGTTAAAAGGTCATTTGACTACCAAAGGGTTTGTGACCCACAGGTTGAGAACCACTGGCCTAAGGCATTGGAGTCTGATGTGGCCATGGCTGTGTCAACAGAGCACACTCACTCAGAACTTCATTTACTCAGGGCTTCCTCCACTACCCATTAACATTAATCAATTCTATTTTGCATTTCTGTTTTAAAAGATTTATTATTTTATTTAGTATGTATGAGTGTTCTGCCTGTATGTACAGCTGCACGCCATGTGCGTGTAGTACCCAAGGAGGTCAGAAAAGAGCATCACAGTCCCTGGAACTGAAGTTACAGACAGTTGTGAACTGCAATCTGGGTGCTGAGAATCAAACCATAGTCCTCTAAAAGAGCAACCAGTGCCTTTATGCAAGCCATTTGTCCAACCCCATTATTATTGCTGTTTGTGAGTCAGTGGGTTTAGTTAGTTAAGATTATTTCTAATCCTCATTAAGAGCATGGGTAAAAGGTTATTTATTTGAATGTGGATAATTTACCAGTCACTATTCTCCCAGAAATAGTTAACTGCCTGTAGATCCTGGTAAGAGGCTAAGCCTTGTGACTCCCTCCTCCATGACAGAATGTTGACAGGCTCAATCTTGTGCAGGTGTCACAGCTTCCGGAGTAAGGACTCATGCTGTTTAGCAGGTCTGATGTGTTAGTTGTCCATTGTAGCAGACATGGAAGCTGAATGCCACACCCATCTCTCACCTCACAACTCTGAGTGCTGAGAGTCTGGGCAGACTCAGTGGCCCTCTACTCACAGTCTCACAGAGGTATGGTGGAGTTGTCGTACAGGGTGTGTGCTTACCTAGAAGAGGAAGCATCTGTATTCTTGTTATCAGATTTTTGGCTAGATTCCCTTCTATACGGTCATATGACTAAAGACCCTGTTTCATTCCCAACCATTATATGCTGTCAGCCCCTTGAAACATTTTGCTGATTTTGGTGGGGGTTGTCTTCTTTCTTCCAGCTAGAGAGAGTCTCTGCTTTAAGGTCTTATGTAAGCAGATTAGGCCACAGGATCTTCTTCCCCCCTATCTTAAGGCCAACTGTTCCAAGTAGCAGTATAACCACAGGAATGTTGGGCTCCCCATGTCTTAAATTCCTGGGTAGGGAGCAAGGACTGGTGGTGGTGTTCCAGACGTTTGCAGAGATGTGCCTATGACATAGACTATTCCATCAGGCATAAGAAACTGAAGTGGTATGTGTGAAATATGAGCATATGTGTGTCTGCATGGTTGTGTGTTCACATGTATTTGTGTTTATACATGGAACTCTAGGCATCAGTTATATGGTAGAATAAGCAGTGGATTCAAAGTCTCACATAATTGTCTGATTCACACTGCTTGTTAATTATCTTGTGTACCTTGGGCAGCTCATGTAGAGTCTTTGAGCTCATTTCCTCATCAATAAGGATAAGTAAGTTACCATCTGGGTATCCTTGACTAGGGGGTGGTGACTGGTGTCTATCAGGGCATTGTGAGGATAGAATAAGCGACACATGATAGGGCTTGCACATGCACACATAGGCTGATTCTGTCACTTGTTAAATGTGTGTGATTGGACAAGTAACCCTCTCTGAGCCCAGGTTATCTGTAGGATTATGAAACGACATAAAGTGCTTACCACAGACCCCTCAGAGGCATTAGTAGATGATGCCTAGGATTATGCTGTGAACCTTGGCTGCTGGATTCCATCCTGCCTGACTGAGGGTTAGCAACTGACTGCTTTTCTCTTCCTGCCTAGATGGAGTCTGCCTGTGTAACTATTCATGAGGCTCTGAAGACTGTGATCGACTCCCAGACACACTATCGCCTGCGAGAGGCCCAGGACCGAGCTCGAGCTGAAGAACTTAATAGTCGAGTGTCTTACTGGTCTGTAGGCGAAACTGTTGCCCTGTTTTTGGTCAGCTTCAGCCAGGTGCTACTGCTGAAAAGCTTCTTTACAGAAAAACGGCCCATTAACAGAGCGGTCCACTCCTAGCCATGCAGTCCCACGCCACAGCCCGTCATACCCCTGGGATCTCAGGTTCCTACAGGTATGGGGGTGTGACGCAGGGTGCAGGGAGAACGAAGGTCACACTTTGTAGTTTGTGCACATATCTCATCTTTGCACTCCAGCAACTGAAGCTCACAGAGCCCAGTAATCTGATTGTATTGTATGTGTAACACTGACCACAAATGTTTACGGGTCAGCCTAGGAATTGGCCACTATGGGAGGCAGTGATCCAGCATCCAGTCTGTGGGAGAACTCCAAGTATCTGGGCCTCCAGGGCAGCTTAGGGTTCTGTCACTGCTCCATGATACATTGCTCATTAGGTTGTGCCCTCTTCCATCTGGTGGAGAAAGGAACTCTTAGTCCTTGCCTTCCCTTCATGAGCCTCTCTCTGTACCTGAGGAAAGCAAGTCTAACCTGGAAGCAGTAGGGTCAGCCATGCAAGTCAGGACTCAAATGGAGAGTGACCCTTGGTGATCTGTGTCTCCTGAAGGCAGAACTGTGCTAATAAAATCCAAGTTTGAGCACTTTGGAGGGGCGTGCCTCTATTTCTTTTCTTTAAAGGAACTTCTAGCTTAATGTGGAACATGGATTTGTATGTAAACAATGTGATAGAGAAAGTGGGTGACCTGGAGCTATGTACAGTATAGGATAGAGATGTAGAGAAGAGCCAGTGGACCATGGCCCTCCCAAGGGCATGGTAATAGGAAGACCCCTTCCCATTCCTGTCACTCACAGGGCTGTGTGAAGGTTGTGTATGAATGGATTCCTCTGTGACTATAACCAAGCCCTGTCTGCCTGAACTGCTCCCTCATTTCCTGTTAATCACCTTTCAGTTTAGAGTGGCACCATCACACTTGTCCCAATGCCCTTCTGTTAGGAAGAAGTTAATGTGTACTTATAGAGTATGGTGGAAGGAAGGAAGAGAGGATGTCCATCTAAAGGAAAGCTAGCAAGGAATTTGGAAATCCTAGCTGACAATAACACCTTGTGGGAAAGAGGGAAAAACAATTCTTTGAGAAAACAGCTTGGAAACCTTATTTCTTAGCCCAATTGAAAAGAAAATGTTTTCTGTGTGTTTTTGATGGTATTTCTTTTTTTTTTTTTTTTTTTTGGTTTTTCGAGACAGGGTTTCTCTGTGTATCCTTGGCTGTCCTGGACTCACTTTGTAGACCAGGCTGGCCTCGAACTCACAAAGATCCACCTGCCTCTGCCTCCCAAGTGCTGGGATTAAAGGCGTGCGCCACCACCGCCCGGCCGATGGTATTTCTTTTGTCTTTTATTTTGTTTGACTTTAGGTACTATGTTTATCTGAAAGATTGTTTTATAAACTACAATGCAGAGTGAGAAACAGTAAACTGTCATGTATCTGCTACCCAGATTAACAGCGTACTTGGGCTACTAATTTTTATTTTGTTTGGGGGTTTTGTTTTGTTTGTTTGGGACACTTCTTGCTGCTTAGCCCAGCTTAGCCTCCAACTGTCAATCGTGAGTGCTGTGTTAACCGGTGTGCACCACCACACCTAGCCTTAACCTGTACTTCTTAGATGTCTCCAGCTGCGTGTCCAGCTGCGTGTCCAGCTGCGTGACCTTTGTCAGCCTCAGCTGCTGTGGGAACCACCAACTTGAATGTATTGTTCTTCAGTCACTGAGGAATTTAAGGAATTAACACCACTGCTGTAATAAAACTTCTCATGCCATTCTTCATTGAGAGAGTGATAGGGAAGTGGAGGGGTAGGGAGAGAAGAAGGGAGAGAGAGAGAGAGTGGAGAATGTTCTACAACCTTTAGAAAAAATGAAAAAAGAATAGAATTGCTATTAATTCTTTATTAATATAATGTTATTTAACTGCCAAGAACACAGAATAAGGGAGACACTACCCATTCATTCAGTTTTGGAAATAATATTTGCAATGAAACTTACAGTTTGTTTATTGTTTGCCAAATATTTTTTGGTCAGTTATACACTAGGTACAAGTTTAATAATTACCTGTGACAATAACCAAGCCCTGTCTGCCTGAACTGCTCCCTCATTTCCTGTTAATCACCTTTCAGTTTAGAGTGGCACCATCACACTTGTCCTAATGCCCTTCTGTTAGGAAGGTGTTAATGTGTACTTATGGAGTACACATAGACACAAAGTACACAAAGACATAATTTTTAACCTGTCGAATTTTACAGTTCTCTAGCCCATGAAACAAAATTTAAAATGAAAGACCTTTAAACAGAGAGATCTAATAGGATCCTGCAAATAAGAATTTCAAACACAGAAGAGGTGTGGTATGTAGGAGAGATGAATGGGAATGTGAATTTAGGGAGGAAAGGGAAAGCTGGGGAATCCGAGCATTCACTGGGTGATGGATCTCAAGTTGCATTGATGCCTTTGGATGCATTGCAATAGTCATAACTGTTAACAAGTTAGTGTTCAAACTGTGTCAGAGTTTTGTGTTCATTATGGAAAGTTTTAGATACAAATTTTAAAATGTAAGAGACTTTGTGTTTTCTCCAGCCTTCTTTGGATATTCAAAAAAGAATAGAAGGCACACCCTTGCTTCAAGCCTGAGCTCTCTTGGGGACACTCCCATTTCACATGTTGGAAGAGGTGTTCAATGTCGCATTTGAGTAGAAAATACTCAGTTGGTTTGGTGCTTTGGGATCTGAGTCCAGGTCTACCTGGCATCATTGTGTCATCACGGACAAGGTGATGAGCTGCTTGCTTTGAACTGTCCTCTTTGGTCAGGTGGAGATGAGAGTGTTCTAACTGTACAGGGAGCTGGACTGTATACATCACTATTCAGAAGAATTCACTCTCTTCTAGCAAAATATATTTGAGTTTAAGCCTAGATGCTGTTGACAGGTGGGTCGTAAAGACGCATCTATTTTCAGCTTCCCAGGAGACTGAGAATCCCTATGGGAAGAGAAAGAAGACTTCTGACTTCCTTTGAGAGTTAGTATTCTCAAGGGGAAGAGAGGCTTTTAAAAGCTGAGGACTGGTTACACAGGTATAAGGTTGGCACTTTCGGGAATTTGTGTCTAAGTCCCACAGAGGAGGGAGAAGAAATAGAAGGGGAAGATTGAAAAGGAATGAAAAGAAAGGGAGAGAGATTAAATGAAATATGGTATGCTATTTATACCATAGATTTCCAAAACACGTGGAGCTTCTGCAGAGACATCTCTAAAGTAATTATGAATTTGGACAGTCTGAGACTGTTTCTGAGACTGAGAGTCGGCCTAGGGCACTGATTCTGGCTGCCCTGGGACACGGCCCTGTTCCAGTCGTACTACTGCAGCGCAGTATAAAAGAACTCTAATATTTGAGGCTCGTGTATCATTGCTATCAGACACTCTCCACAGGACCACCCTTAGTAGACATTTGTTAAAATATGTTTTCTAAATAGCAAAATCATGAGCCTCCTGCCAGGTATTAAATTAATATATGCTAAAGGTTTTATTGTATTCCTGAATCAGTAGGGAATCTGGTCTCATAATGTTTCAAAAGAGAATTTGAGGAACAGACACTGTTCAACAGAGGTATGAAGTAGCTCAAATCATTGAGTCAGGCTAGCCTGTAACCCAGGAGGATATGCTATATAGAGAAAGCAGTTGCTAAAATAGCTCAAGGTGGAGGGATGTGTGGAAATGCAGAGGTTTTATTTTTGTTGTTTGTGTTAAACATGTTCTTCCCCTCAAAATCTAAAGGGGCCACTGAACTGTCACTTTCACGACCCAGGGAGTGACACTGATACCTACAATCAAGCAGACTAGCTGTTCCATTTTTCTCTAGTTCCAAAAAGAGTCAGCCCTTGACCTTTCCCGGCCTGGGCTGAGAAGAACTTGCAGCCATTTCCTCTTAGAATTTTGTAGAAAAAAATTAATTATGTTGTTTTGGCAGTCATTAATTTTTAACCCGCCATTATAAAGGAGTACACACAGACACCACATGGATTTTAACAAACCTTGACCTGAATTGAGCAATCTTTGCCCATCTAAACTAGCTCTTAATTCTATTACCCAAATATGACCCCATGCATACATACGTCCCTTTGGACTGCCATTCTCCACGCTATGCCGATGTTCCTGGCCATGTGGAATGAGATTCTTTTTTTCTAACCCATGGTGTGTGCCTCCTTCCTGCTGCTCCTGGCTGGAATCCTTCTTCCTGCTGCTGGCTGGAATGCTTTAATTCTCTGTCTGAAATGCAGGCTTCCTGTTCTAATCTCAGGAAATCCCACCTTTCTCTGTCTTTGCCCAATCTCAGACCTGAGCATTTTATTTAATCAATAAGAGTCAATATAAGTAACAGACAGCAAACAGGACCAATTAATTAACATTTAGAATGCTTAACACTACCACAACAGGATTTCACCTTCATCTTAGACTTTTCTGTTCTTAATTTCACCCAACCTTTATAAATAGTCTCGCACTAAATCCTGCTCAATTTGAATGGGAAGAAAAGGAAGATGTAAGAAGGAAGGAAAAAAATTCAGTTTTTACAGATTCTGGATGCTACGGATTGATAGTTTTTTTTGCCTGGAATTTCTCCTGGAATTCCTAGCTGGGGTTTGCAGTTTCTGACTTTTTGTCCGAAACTGGTGTTGCAGTCAGTGGCCCTCGGCCATATTCCTTTGAGGGATCTTTCATTTTATCTCAGCTTTATGTTTGAGATTGTTGTTTTGGGGATTAAGTAAGACTTCTAAGCTGTAGAAATATAGGGATGAAGTCATAATTGGCTTACAAAATTGTTCACTACTGCTCAATCTAGAGACAGCTCCTGCTGAGGTTCTCTAGTGAGTGCCAGTCAAAGTATGTGGCTTTCATTGGAATTTGCTTCAACAGCAGCTTTAAAAGGTCATGTTTCTTGGGTTTTCTAAATGGTTCAGTAAGTATAGGTAAAGGTGATTGCTGCCAAACCTGAGAAACTAAGTTCAATTCCTGGGACCCACATGGTAGAGGGAGAAAAATGATTCCCATAGGTCGTTCTCTGACCTCCACATGTGTGTCATGGCATGTTTATGCTCTTCCCCAGTGCATGTGCACTCGCATGTGCATGTGTGTGTGCGTGCGTGTGCACACAGATGTGCACACATACTCTTGCAAACAAACAAGTGAAATATGTAAATAATTTTTAAAAATCATCTTTCTTGGCAATTGTTTCCATAGCAAAGGGAATAGGTAAAAGTGGGTTGAGTGTTTTGTATGACACAAGAGGAAGAAAAAGTCATGGTCCTCTCCAGGATCATCATGCAACCTTCTGATCACAGCCTGGCTGTACTTTATATTATTTTGTATTTATATTATATTATATACTTTGCCTTCAAGAAGAGAAGAGCTAACTGCATTTCAATTAAAAAATGCCACCTCAATTTATGAAGTCATATTTCTGGTAATTAAGATACTAGCTTAATAAAATGAATCCCTAGTCCTGCCTTCAGATAAGATGTTCCCTGCCATGTGCCTTACTGGAGGCCCACAGTGGTGGGACCTAGTGACAGCAACCCTGATCCCAAATAAATACTTCCTCCTTTAAATCGACTCTCTGAGAGATTTTTGTCTCAGTGATGAAAAAGTGCCTGGCACAGATGTACCCCTAGTAATGGGGGATACAGAGCCTGAAACGGCCATCTTCTGAAACCACGCAAGGCTTCTAGTGGAGGAACTAGGACAGCAACCCAGCCACAAAACCTTGTACCTTCAATTTGTCCTGCCTGCAAGATGTGCTAGGGTAAAGGGGTCTCAGAACTTGTGGGAGTGGCCAACCAGTGACTGGTCCAACTTGAAACCCAGTCACAAGAGGGATTGACAGTACCTGGAAGGCCAGGACCCAGAGGTTGAATAGCCCAGAGATCTAGGATAGAAGCAAACACAACTGGAAATAGTCACCGAAAAGTTTCCTAATGATATTTTGCTATACTTGTAGACTGGTGCCTAGCATAATCATCATCAGAGAGGTTTCATCTAGCAACTGATAGGGGCAGATGCAGAGAACCACAGCCAAACATTAGGCAAAGCTTGAGGAACCTCATAGAAGAGGGGGTGAAGGATTATAGGAACCAGAGAGGTCAAGGAGACCACAAGAAAACATCAGCAGAATCAACTACCTGGGGCTCATAGGGGCTTATAGAGACTGATGTGATAATTAGGAAACCTAATTATGGGTCTGAGCTAGGTCTTCTGCATACATGTTACGGTTGTGTTGCTTGGTGTTCTTCTGGGACTCCTAACAGTGGGAGTAGGGACTGTCTCTTGACATTTTTGCCTGCTTTTGGGACCCCTTTCCTCCTACTGTGTGCCTCATCCAGCCTTGATATGAGAGTTATGTGCTGAGTCTTATTGAAACTTGTTATACCACATTTGGTTGATATCCCTGGGAGATCTGTTTTTTTCTGAAGGGAAATGGAGGAGAAATTGATCTGTGGGTGGTAGGTGGAAGACTGGGGAGAGAGAAAGGAGGGGAAACTGCAGTCCAGATGTAATATATGAGAGAAGAATAAATAGATCAACAAACAAACAAACAAAAAACCCCACAGGAATGTTGAAAATAAGAAGATGAAAAGACTTCTCAGAAAATATCAACAAAGCAAAAAGAGAAGAAATGACCGTGACATCTGGCAAACAGAAGTCAAAGCAAATCATCACGCTAGGCTGTAGTATTACACATTTTGTCACAGGAGATCATGAAGGGAATGATAGGTCAATGGATGCAACTGATAAATTGTACAGCAGCACAAAGAGGGAGGTGAAGTGACTCATTCTTAAAAACTGCATGACTTCTTCCAAAGCTTCAGACATTATTAGACATCATGTGGATGCACAGGGGGCCAGGTACCAGCTTCTCAGCTCAAATGAAGCAGATGAGTTGGAAAGGGGCATGGAGGGACATTGGGGAACATTTGAGGTTTACTTTCCCCACTCTGAGACATTTTAAAATTTGTTTTGGGCCAGAAAGATGGCTCAGCAGACAAAACACTTGGTGCAAAGGAGGATGACCTGAGTTTGGTCCATAGAACAGACTCCCACAAAGGTTTTTCTCATCTCCACACATGTGCCCTAGACACATGTGCTAGCTTTCACACACACAAACACACACACACCAAAAAAAGCAAATGCTAACAACCCTAAATTACTATGCCTAGCAATAATCAAATTATTTATTGTAATCAAAAATTCTAAATAACATGACCAATATTGGGGGACAGGGAGAGACAAGATGGGTAATGTCCTGAAAAGTCAAACCTGCAGCCCCATTCTCACTTGCCACATTCTCCACTCACTGTGTGAGGGTCAAGGCCACCTGCTATACTCCAGAGACCTTGCCATTTCCACAGACTATGGTCTCTCTCCTAGAACACAGTTTGGTGACGCCCTGAAAGACAGTCTGATTTCAGTTCTGTTGTTGTATTGGGTGCTTTAACACTGTACGACATGTGCTATGGAGTCTAGTCATTTGTTTCTCTCATTCAGAAGCTAAAGATCACTTGCTGCTCTTGAAGAGGCCCTGGCTCGCTTCCTAGCACCCACATTTTGACTCATGACTATCTGTAACCACAGTTCCAAGGGGAACCCTCTTCTGACCTCTGTGGGTGCTAGACATACATGTGGTACACAGACATGCATGCAGGTAAAACACTCATACACATAAAATAGGAAATATTTTTGCTTGTTGTTTTGTTTTTTAAAAGGGAACCTCTGAGGATTTCTAAGATCAGTGCACAGCCTGTACTGTATACCAGTAACAGGAGCTCAGTACCTGCAGAAAGAGCAAGAGGACACACCACTGAGCCTGAAATACCCACGTCTGTGTTTCCCCCTAACCCAGGAGGGACCCCTCCTGGATTACAGAGACACATGGATTCCAGACACTGGCCCCTAGACCTGTCCAACTTACCAAGGTCAGATCCTGGTTCCCAGTGATGCTGGGCACCAGCTCCTGGCTGTCAGGTGCTTCCTGTGTTCTCCAAGAGAACTCCTCTGAGGGGTTGCCCTATAAGCCCCAGGGTCATTCGCCCTGGTCTCAGGCCTCCAGGTGTGTACTGTGTCCAGAGAGCGCTCCTTGGAGAGGTCTCCTTACCAACCATACAAATGATTCCCCAGCCAGTGTTTCCAGCGACCTGGGCCAACTGCCTAGCCCCAGAGACACTGGGCCAGGCTTCTGGCCTCCAGGCATATCTGTGCCCCTAGGAGAGCTTCTCTAAGAGGTCCTCCTCTAAGTTCCAGGGATTTTCACCCAGGCCTCCAGCCATCGGGTGTTTCTTTGAGAGAGCTTTTCCTAGAGGACATCTGATGAGTCCCAGGTACACTCAGTGTTGGGGCTAATAACATTTCTTCTGATAGGCTGATTTCAATGCTGAGATCTGGTTACCGCCCCTTCTGAGGCTTTCTCTTGATTGGTTAATAAAAGTCACTGATTGCCAATTAGCTGGACAGAAAGAGTATAGGAAGGCAGGACTTCCTGAGATTAGAACAGGAACCCTGTGTTTTACACAGGGCATTATTGGTTCATTCTGCTGGGAGATACAGAAGCAGATAGATGTCTTTGAGAATGCTGGAAGGTAATCACAGGCACATGGTGGTTTGGGATTAGGTGATCCGAGTTAACTTAGATGAGCTAATTGAGACTGCCCAGTTAAGGGTTAAGCATTGAAACATTAAATGGTCTTGGTGTATTTAATTATTGGGGAAAGGACTGCAGCGACTTATAGGACCTCAGTCCAAGCAATCCAGGGCTGTCAGACTCCCAGACTCCTGGACTCCCCTCGAACCCAGGTGACTCTCCCACCACGCTGGTAATTCTACTGGCCTAATAGAACAACTTACATTAGTTAACAGAGTTTAGGTTACAGGTGGTGCAGGTCACCCTTGTTCCCAGGGCTCTTTCCCCAGGACAAATCAAGCAACTGGTTAAGGCGGGCTAGGCAGCTCACTGCTCTGTCAAGCTGCTGGCTGCTTTGCCAGCCTACTCTTACAGTTTATACTTACTAATAACTAAAATTGATAATTAAATTGCAGTTTCACTCAGCCTCCACTTCAGGCTTCCAGGCACCTCCTACATCCAGAGGTAGCTTCTCTGAGGGGTCTTCCACTGAGTCCCAGGGATGCTTGCACTGACTTCTGGCCTCTAGATACTTCTTGTCTTTCTGGCAGAGCTTCTGATAGTCTCTGAGAGATCATCCCCTGGAGGCCAAGGGAAACAGTACACTGTATTTGGCCTCTAGGTGCTTCCTGCTTCCCCAAGAGGACATACCCCTGCTACAGTCTTCAATTTGCAGCCCTACCAACCTTCCCAAAGTGACCCTCTGTATCTCAGGATCATACTGGAACATCCAGCCTCCAGACCAGGACTCTTTCTTGGCCACCAAATCTAGTGGGCACCAGGAACAACCAAACGATGACAGGGACAACCAGATGGCTAAAGGCCAAGGAAAGAACACAACAAAAACCAGGGTGATACGGCACCTCCAGAACCAAGCTATCCTAATACAGCAAGCCCTGACCATCCTAACACAGCAGAAACACAAGAAAATTATGACAAATCTATAGTTATGAAAGTGATAGAGGACTTAAAAGAAGAAAACAAATCCCTTAAAGAATTTATGGAGCTCACATCCAACAATGAAAGTAATGGAGAAATCCCTTAAAAAAATCCAGGAACACATAAACAGGATAGGGGAAAGGATAAAGTCATTAAAGAAATACAGACAAAGATAATGAAGCTGGAAAAGGAATGAATAAATAGGTACAAGACCTGAAAATGGAGATGAAAGCAATAAATAAAACACAAGCAGGGACAATCTTGGAGGTGGAAAACCTAGGAAAAAGAACAGGAACTATAGCATCACCAACAGGATACAGGATGGAAGACAGGATCTCTGGTGTGAAAGATTCAATAGAAGAAATCAATACATCAGCCAAAGAAAATGAGAAAACTAAAAAATTCCCCACCCAAAACATCCAAGAAATCAAAGACTCAATGAAAAGATGGAGCCTAAGAATAATAGGAATAGAAGACAGGTAAGACTCTCAACCCCATGGACCAGAAAACATTTAAAACAAAATCATAAAGGAAAATTTCCCAAACCTAAAGAGATGCCCATAAACATTCAGAAGGCTTACAGAACTCCAAATAGATTAAACCAGAAAATAAATTCCCCCTTCCACATAATAATTGAAACACTAAATGTACAAAGCAAAGAAAGACTATCAAAAGCTGCGAGAGAAAAAAGCCAAATAACATATAAAGGGAGACCCACCAGAGTCACATCTGAATTCTCTTCTGAAACTCTGAAAGTCAAAAGCACCTGGGAAGATATCTTAGAGGCCATAAGAAACCACAGATGTCAGTTCACACTACTATACCCAGCCAAATTTTCAACCACCATAGATGGAGAAAACAAGATATTTCATGACAAAACCAAATTTAGACAATATCTATCAACAAATCCAGCTCTACAGCAGGTCCTAGAAGGAAAAATCCAACCCAGAGAAGATAACTACACCCTAGGAAACACAGGAAACAACGCCACTGCAGCAAAACCAAAAGAACCACCACACAAACACACTATTACCACCTACATCAAAATAACAGGAAATAATAATCAATGATCATTAATATCTTTCAGCATCAGTTGTTGAGGGAAGATTCAATATCATTGCTTCTAATAGGTTGCTTTCAATGCTGAGATCTGGTTACTGCCCCTTCTAAGGCATTCTCTTGATTGGTTAATAAAAATCGCTGATGGCCAATTAGCTTGGCAGAAAGAGTATAGGAAGGCGGGACTTCCTGAGATTAGAACAGGAACTCTGCGCTTTAGAGAGAGGATCCTTCCTTTCTGCCAGAAGACACAGAAGGAGATAGAAGTCTTTGAGAATGCTGGAAGGTAATCACAGGCACATGGTGGTTTGGGATTAGGTGATCTGGGTTGACTTAGAGTAGCTAATTGAGAGTTTTCCCAGCTAAGGACTAAGCATTAGAACATAAAAAAGGTCTTGGTGTATTTAATTATTGGGAGAAGGACTGTGGCGGCTTGTAGGCCCTCCTCAGTCTAAACAGTCCGGGACTCTTGGACTTCCCTTGAACCCAGGCAAATCTCCTGCCAAACTGCTGGTAATTCTACTGGCCGAATATAACAACTTATATTAGTTAACAGAGTTTAGGTCACAGGTGGTGTAGACCACCCTTGGTCCTGGGGCTCTTTCCCCAGGACAAATCAGGCAACCAGTTCAGGCACGCTGGCCAGGCCGCCTGTTCCTCTACCAAGCCGCCGGCTGCTCCACTGGCTTAATCTTACAGTTTATACTTACTAATAACTACAATAATTAACTAAATTGCAGTTTCAATCAGTGGACTAAACTTACCAATAAAAAGACACAGGCTTACAGAATGGATCTGTAAACAAGAACCATCATTTTGTTGCATACAAGAAATGCACATCACCAATGAAGATAGACTTTGCCTCAGCATACAGGGCTGGAAAAAGGTTTTCCAAGCAAATGGTCCCAGGAAACAAGCTGGAGTAGCCATCCCAATATCGAATAAAATAAACTTTCAACCAGAATTAATGAAAAATGATAAGGAAGGACACTACATACTGATTAAAGGTAAAATTCATCAAGTTAGCATCTCAATATTGAATATCAATGCCCAAATGCAAGGTCACCCACATTTGTAAAAGAAACGTTACTAAAGGTGAAATCACATATTGATCCCCACACATTAATAGTAGGAGGTGTCAACACCCCTCTTACAGAAATGGACAGGTCATTGAGACAAAAACAAAACAGAGAAATAATAATACTAACAGAAGTCATGAACCAAATGGCTGTAACACATTTCTACAGAATGTTTCACCCAAACACAAAAGAATATACCTTGTTTTCAGCACCTCATGGAACCATCTTCAAAATTGACCATATAGTCTGTCACAAAGCAAGCCTCAACTGATACAAGAAAATTGAAATAACCGCTTGTATCATATCAGATCAGCATGGATTAAAGCTGGACTTCAACAACAACAGAAATAACAAAAAGCCTACGAAGTCATGAAAACTGAACAACTCTCTACTCAGTGACCACTGGGTCAGGGAACAAGTAAAGAAGGAACTCAAAGACTTCCTAAAATTCAATGAAAATGAAGGCACAACATACCCAAACTGATGGGACACAATGAAAGCAGTGCTAAGAGGAAAGTTCATAGCACTAAGTGCCTCCAAAAAGTAATTGGAGGCAGCTCATCTTAACAACTTAACAGCACAACTGAGAGCTCTAGGAAAAAAGAAGCAAACACTCCCAAGAGGAGCAGATGACAGGAAATCATCAAACTCAGAGTTGAAATCAACAACTTAGAAACAAAGAATCAAAGAAACCAAGAGCTGGTTCTTTGAGAAAATCAACAAAACAGACAAACCCTTAGCCAAACTAACTAAAAGACAGAGAGAAAATGTCCAAATAAACAAAGTCAGAAATGAAAAGGGGGAAATAAAAACAGACCTTGAAGATATCCAAAGAATCATTAGATCGTACTTCAAAAACCTATACTCCATAAAATTGGAAAACCTAACCAAAATGGACAATTTTCTTGATTGAATACACATACCAAGGTTAAATCAAGATCAGGTGAACAGTCCTATAGCGCCTAAGGAAATAGAGTCATTAAAATTCTTTCAGCCAGCCGGGCGGTGGTGGCGCACGCCTTTAATCCCAGCACTTGGGAGGCAGAGGCAGGCGGATCTTTGCGAGTTCGAGGCCAGCCTGGTCTACAAAGCGAGTCCAGGACAGCCAGAGCTGTTAAACAGAGAAACCCTGTCTCGAAAAACCAAAAAAAAAAAAAAAAAAATTCTTTCAGCCAGAGCAGGCCCTCCACCTTGCCTAGGTAGCACAGTAGAGCTGCTCCTGGTTGGGGTGGGGGTTTCAGGCCCAGAATCAGGGCTTTGAGTTGGTCCACCTCAACATCTATCCCATGGATGAACTGCTGGAGTGTAAGAAGAGACCAGTTCCACAACCCAAAACTACCACAACCCATGGATCTCCATGACACAGGACAGTTACAGCATATCTGAGAAAAGTTCAAGTGAGGTTCCAGTATTGACCAAGTAGCAGAAACCAGAGGCCTCACACCTTACCATGGAGTCACTATAATGAATATCTGCAATCAAAATGTGTGGACAAAAGGGAATATTGTGGGATACACTGAGACACATTGCAGCTTCCACAATGAGATTTTATTTTTTATGCTAGGACAGATTGCAAAGGTGGAGGGTGGGTCTGAAGAGAGGTGGGAGATGAGAGGGAACAGGGTGCATGATGCGAAATTCACAAAATAAAAATTAAAAAAAAAAAGTCTCCCAGCCAAAAAAAGTCAAGGGTCAGACTGTTTCAGCTCAGATTTCTACCAGACCTTCAAAGAAGTGCTAATGCCAATACTTCTCAAACTCTTCCACAAAATAGAAACAGAAGGAACACTACCAAATTCATTCTATGAGGCCACAGGCACCCTGATACCAAAACCACACAAAGATCCAACAAAGAAAGAGAATTTCAGACCAATTTCCCTCATGAATATAGACGTGAAAATACTCAATAAAATACTTGCAAACCTAATCCAAGAACACATCAAAAGTATCATATACCATGATCAAGTAGGCTTCATCCCAGGTATGCAGGGGTCATTCCACATATGAAAATCCATCAAAAATAATCCACCACATAAACAAGCTGAAAGAAAAAAAATACATGATGATCTCATTAGATGCTAAAAAAAGCATTTGACAAAATCCAACACCCATTCATGTTAAAATTCTTGGAAAGATCAGGCATACAAGGTTCATACCTAAACATAACAAAAACAGTATACAGCAAACCAATAGCCAACATCAAGTTAAATGGAGAGAAACTTCAAGCATTTCCACTAAAACCAGGGACAAGGGAAGGCTGCCCACTCTCTCCATATCTCTTCAACATAGTACTTGAAGTTTTAGACTAAAGCAACAAGACAACTAAAGGAGATCAGGGGAATATAAAATGGAAAGGAAGAAGTCAAAGTATCCCTATTTGCAGATGATATGATAGTATACATAAGTGACCCCAAAAATTTCACCAAAGAACTCCTACAGCTGATAAACACCTTCAGCAAGGTGGCTAGATACAAAATGAATTCTTTCCACAAAAGATAAATGGGTGGAGAAAGAAATTAGGGAAACAATACCCTTCACAATAGCCACAAACAATATAAAATACCTGGGGATAACTCTAATCAAGCAAGTGAAACACCTATACAAGAACTTCAAGTCTCTGAAGAAAGAAATTGGAGAAGATATTAGAAGATGGAAATATCTCCCATGCTCATGGATATGTAGGATCAACATAGTAAAATCGGCATCCTACCAAAAACTATAAAGATTCAATGCAATTCCTATCAAAATACCAACACAATTCTTTACAGACCTTAAAAGAACAATTCTCAAATTCATATGGAAAAACAAAACAAAACAAAACAAAAAAACAACCAGAATAACTAAATCAATCTTGTACAATAAAAGAACATCTGGAGGTATCACCATCCTTGATTTCAAGCTGTAGAACAGAGCTCAATAGTAATAAAAACAGCATGGTACTGGCATAGAATCAGACAGATTGGTCAATGGAATCAAATTGAAGACCCAGAAATAAACTCACACACCTATGGTCACTTAATATTTGACAAAGAAGCCAAAGTACAATGGAAAAAGAAAAGCATCTTCAATAAGTGGTATAAGTGAATGTCAACATGTAGGAGAATGTAAATAGACCATATTTATCACCTTGCACAAAACTTAAGACTAAGTGGATCAAAGACCTTAACATATAGCCTGCCACACTAAATCTAACAGAAGAGGGGAAAAACCTTGAATTTATTGGCATAGGTGACAACTTCCTGAAAAGAACACCAATAGCTCAGGCTCTATGACCAGCAATTAGTAAATGGGACCTTATGAAACTGAAAAGTTTCTGTAAGGCAAAGGACACTGTCATTAGAAAAAAATGGCAGCCTGCAGATTGGGAAAAGATCTTCACCAACCCCACATCTGACAGAGGGCTAATATCCACAATTTGTAAAGAACTCAAGAAATTAACCACCAACAAAGCAAATAATCCAATAAAAATGGGGTACAGAGCTAAATTGAGAATTCACAAAAACAGAATCTCTAATGGCCATAAGACACTTGAAATGCTTAACATCCTTAGTCATCAGAGAAACACAACTCAAAATGACTCTGAGATTCCATGTCACTCCCATCAGAATGGCTAAGGTAAAAAACTCAAATGACAGCACATGCTGGCAAGGATGTGGAGAAAGGGGAACACTCCTCCATTGCTGGTGAGTATGCAAATTGTACAACCACTTTGGAAATCAATCTGGCAATATCTCAGAAAATTGGGAATAGTTCTACCTTAAGACCCAGCCATATGACTCCTGGGCATATATCCAAAAGATTCTTCACCCAATCAGAAGGACATCAGCTCAACTATGTTCATGGCAACTAGAAACTGGAAACAACCCAAATGCCCTTCAACTGAAGAATGGATTAAAAACCTGTGGAACACTTACACAATGGAATACTACTCAGCTATCCATACCATTCTTGGGCATAAACCTAAAAGATCCTCACCAAACCACAAAGACATCAGCTCATGTTTATAGAAGCTTTATTTGTAATAACTAGAAACTGGAAACAACTCAGATGCCTATCAAACGAAGACTGGATCAAAAACAAAAACACAACAACAAAATGGTGGTACATTTACACAATGGAATACTACTCAGCTTTCAGAAACAAGGAAATCAGGCAATTTGCAACCAAATGGATGAAACTAGAATACTCATCCTGAGTGAGCTAACTCAGACCCAGAAAGATACACATGGCATATACTCACTTATAACTGAATTTTAGTAATATAGTACAGGATAACTATCCTACAGCCAACAGACTCAAAGGAACAGGAACCTAGCATAACTATCCTACAGGAAACTCCATCCAGCATCAGATCAAAATAGATACTGAGACAAACACTCAAACATTAGGTGGAGCTCTGGAAGTCATGTATAAGAGAGGGAGGAGGAATAGAGAGACCTGGAGGCAAAAAGAACAATACATGAAGATCAACAGAACCAACTAATCTAGGTCCATAGAGGCTTACAGAGACTGAAACACTAACCAAAAAAAAAAAGAAGAAGAAGAAGAAGAAGAAGAAGAAGAAGAAGAAGAAGAAGAAAACATAAATAGAACAGACGTAGGCCCCCTGCACATATATAGATGATGGGCAACTTGTTCTTCATACAAATCCCTTAGCAAGTGGGGGTGGGAGTGGTCTCCGTCATGGGCTCTGTTGCCTGTTAGTAGAACACCTTAACCTAGCTGGGCTGCCATGTTGGTTCTGTGCAAGAGGAAGCTCTTAGTCTTCATGAACTGAGAGGGGTTGATATGTGGGGGCCCTCCTCACCTGAGGAGAAGGAGAGGAGGGAGAGGGGGAAGATGGTAGGAGAGTGGGATCAGTAGGGGTGGAGATAGGGGACTGTGATGGAGATGTAACTTGAATAAATAAATAAATATTTGGAAAAAAAAGGAGTCTCTGAATCCCAGGAGTGATGTGAAAGAGGCAGACTTTCTTGCATAAATGATAGCCAATTTGAAGATACCAAAAGAGAAGCCACTGGTCACAGGGCGGACACCAAGGAAGCCCAAGGAGACTGGCCAGAATAGACCAGGAGAGGGGCAGAGAAATTTGTACCATGAAGGCCATCATGCAGATAGCTGGTGTTCCTAAAGTAAACAGAAAAAGCTTTAATAAAACCAGAGATGTCAATCCTTGATTTCAACAGGCACTTTGCATTTCAGGAAACAGTGACACAGAAAGAATGAAGCTAGTGGTGTTCGTGGAACTAGAAAGAAATGGTCAACAAATATAAGAAGCATGTCATCTACTGAGGAAAAACTGTGGTAACTCAAGGTTTCTTGGACATTTATTGGGAGAAAATCCTAGAGTTCTGTCTAAGAGAAACATAACCTAGTACAGACCTAAAATTGGTTGCTTTGTTTTTATTACAGACTCTCACTATGTTCCTAGTTGTCCTGAACTTGCTAGGTAGATCACACTGGCTTTGAACTTGTTATGATCCTCCTGCCTCTTCCTCCTGAGTACTGGGATTACAGGCATGCATCACCAGGTCTGACTCTTAGATCAAAAAATCATAATCAGATCCTGCTCTACACCAACTCTAATTCTATTGCTTCATGAGTAGTATCTACTTACAACAGTTCTCTGACACAGAATCTGAGCATTACCTTTTTTATAGATGAGGAACACAGCACAGAGAGTTCAGTCAACTTCCCAGGACCATCAGGCTAGTAAATATAAGTTGAGGATAATGATTTACCAATCTTTCTAGAAAGTCAGCAAGATTAGCTGCAGCCTCTCTTAATACCATCTGATGAAAAAAGTCTTGGTCAAGGACAAGTGTGGTCACTGGAGCTGGGTCAGTCAGCTCTATCCTTTCTAAATCTTGTGCCACTGAGATGACCACATTTAAGCATTGGATAGAAAAGTCCTGTCTTCTAAATATGACCATAGCAGAGCAGGCAGATGTTAAAACACTCAGAAGATAGGGACCCGGGGCTGGGATGGTAGCTCAGCTGGTAGAGTGTTTATAAATACTTCACGAACAGGCATGAAGACCTGAGTGTGGAACCCACATAAAACTCAGGTGTTGTGGTGTGCACTTATGTACCCAAAGCTGGTTAGCTACCCTAGACGACTTGGTGAGCTCTAGGTCAATGAGAGTCATTGTCTCAAAAGATAGGTAGATGGCAACTGAGGAATGAGAGTCCATGTTGGCTTTTGGCCTCCACATGTATACATGTGCGCATGTACCTGCATACACAACAGAGGCCACTATCCCCCTGCCTCAGAGTTCTGGAGAGTGGGATCCTGAGGCCTCTGTCTGTGGCTTGTAGACCATTCTTCTCCCCATGTCCCCACATGGTCTCTTGAAATATATTATTTTGACAGCTCAGCTCATGACCAGTGGTCCTGAGTATATATCACCCAATTCTCCCAATCTACATTGCTTTAAAATTAATTATATTCTACTCAGAACCACCATTTTATCAAGTTGGGGTACATCACAGCATGGGTTGATTGTCATTGCTCCTTCTTGTCTCTTTTGTGAAATATTGATCTGTGCAAATATGCCTAGAGGACGGAACAGTTTGATAATGATCCAGTTTTGTCTGTCACTTAAGAGCTGTGTGAGGATGGGCAAATTACATAGTCTCTCCTTTCTGAGCCTCTGTTTCCTCGTTTATAAGTAAATGTGATATCAAGGGACGTGCATAATGATGTTCATTGCAGCACAGTGCATGGAATGAAACGCTCGGTAAAATCCAAATGCCCATTGGGAAGGGACTGGATAAACAAACTGTAGATGACTTACATGTGGGAAAACTTTATGATGGTTGGAAATGAATGGACTGCTCCCCACACTGCTATGTGAAATGATATTGAAAGCATATTGAAGAGCGAAAAACGACTGCAAAGTGTTCCAGTGTGATACCCTCATTTCTCACCAAAAGCACGCCGAAAACTATTCTTATGAGAAAGATGTTTGTGTGTATGTATAAATAAAATATAAATATATATTAAAATTATAAAAACACAGACTGTACATAATGCTATCAAGTGGAAAGTTATCACTGGGATGGAGGACGAGAAATGGGAGCAGGAAGGGCTATAAAGGATACTTCCACTTCAAAGTAGACTGTTACTTTCTTCTTTTAAAGAACTGAGATATATATGTCAAAATATTATCACCTTTCAGTTCTGGGTGGCAGGTGTGTGGATGTTTGTTATATCCCCTTTTGTATTACTTTGTATGAAAAAAAATCTTAAAAGCAAAGTAAACAAAAAGGTGGAACTACTACTTGCTTGTCTCTTAGGGCTGTTGCAGGGCTTTGGAAATAATAAAATATTTGTGGAAGCTTTTTTTTGTGTGGAAGTTTTAGTAAAGTAAAAACTCCTGTATAAATATTAGTTCTTTGGCTAATCTATTCTATTTACTGTTGATTCTATTAACTTCTATTCCAAAAGTCCACATTGTCTGGCGGCTCCAAATTTGGGGTGATGTGTGCAGCAATCATGATGAGAGTGAAGATGGGGTGAATAGTGGTTATTGAGGAGTTGGTGGTATAGTAGAGATGGAAGTATTGACAATAAGCCAGGCAGTGATGGCACATGCCTTTAATCCCAGCATCAGGAGGCAGAGGCAGGAGAATCTCTGTGAGTTCAAGTCCAGCCTGGTCTACAGAGCAAGTTCCCGGACAGCCAGGGTTGTTACACAGAGAAATCCTGTCTTGAAAAATCAATCAATCAATCAATCAATCAATCAATCAATCAATCAAACAAAAGGAAGTATACATAATAGGGATGGTGATGGTGGTGGTGGTAGTGATCATGGGGCAGTGATGATGATGGTGATAGTGGTCCTAATGATGACAGTTATGGTGTTGCTGGTGAGGTGATGGTGATGATGGTATGGATAAATGAGGGTGGTTGTGGTGGTAGTGGAGCACTGATGATGTCTGTGGTTATGGAGGAAGAGATTGTGATGATGATGATGGTGGCAACAATAGTGGTTGTGATGGAGGTAGTAGTGCTGGTGAAGGGGATGTATTCTGTGAGTTGATAGAGTTCTCATCTATCTGTGTTCCATATCGTATGCCATATAATATATATGCCCTATCAAATGCCATAGAATTTAAGAGTTTTGGGGCTGAGTATTTTACTCTAGTAAGAGTAAACTTTTCAAAGGTTGAATGACTGTGTATTTCCCACTGCTCCTAGTAAACACTCTTCAAAGCTCTGCTTTTAAGGCTATAATTAGTTTTTTTTTTCTGTAAATACTTGGTGAATTTTTATCATTTTCTTAGAACTGCAACAATATGAGAGATGACCACAAGAGGACAGTAGAGAAACACGAATAAAGCCCATATGCGTCTCAAGACCAATGGGCACTTACCTCCTTCTCCACTCAGGCTCCACGTAGGGAGAAGCAAGCCCCTCAAGGAACTCATAATGCGGGAATTTCAGGACTATTCAAGGTGTCACATAGTGTCATAGAATTTAAGAGCTGTTTAGAATTATATGTTCCATATCCTCAGTCTTAGCCAATAGCATCTTGACTGTGACTTAATGGGAAACCTTCAGCCAGAACCACCCAGAAGGGTTCCTTATGAATTTCCAAGCCACAAACAACAACCATAAGATTTTTTTTTAAATTGTGTGCTGCTGACCTTGAGAATAATGTATGGTGCAGAAAAGAAAACCACTACCACCTCTGCATGCAGCAAACAGTCAACTTTAGTTAGTATTCAAGTGACTCTTCAATACAAAGTGTTTTTACCCTGGTGTTCTCTCATTAAATGCAATCGTTTGTTCCCATTCATCTCAATTATAATGTGATTTGTAAGTGATCATGTTCATTCTTTCATTTTCAACATGCTAAACTGCTGTATAGAATGACATCAGCAAGAAAACTAAACCATCCATTCATATATATTCATTGAGTACTTCATACAGAAATCTATTCATTATGTATGTAGGATGATAAAAGTCCAGGTTCACCACAGGGCATAGCCTCATCTATGTTCACAGCAGCCTTATTTGTAATAGCTAGAAACCAGAAACAACCCAGATGTCCCTCAACTGATGAATGGATAAAAAAAACTGTGGTACATTTACACAATGGAATACTATGCAGCTATCAGAAACAAGGAAATCATGCAATTCGCAGCCAAATGGATGGAACTAGAGAAGCTCATCCTGAGTGAGCTAACCCAGACTCAGAAAGATGCACATGGCATCTACTCACTTATAACTGGATGTTAGCCAATTAGTACAGGATAACTATCCTACAGCCAACACACCAAAAAGATCAGGAACATAGACTTTGTTACCTATCAATGGGACAATTTCCTCTAGGGGTGCTACCATGTAGGTCCCCAGTGAAAGAGGAAGCTCTTAGCCCTCATTTAACTGTTGAACTGAGAGGGGCTGATTTATAGGGACACTCCACATGGTAGGAGTGAAATGGGTGGGAGAGCGAGGAGAGAATGGGAGGGTGGAACTGGGAGGGGTGGAAAGAGGGCACTATGATGGAGATGTAACTTGATGTAATAAATAAATAATAAAAAAGTCCAGGTTCAAAGCAGGGCATGGTCATTGAGCTAGGAGGATCAGAAAAGGCTTCTTAGAAGAGGTAGCCTCCAAGATGAGACTTGAAGTAGGCAGTCATGTGATGAAAATCAGTGGGAACAAGAAACAGAAGTTTCTGAGTGGTGTTTGGGATGGGAAACAAGGACTTGCATGGGCTAGACCATTAGAGGGATACAATGGGGACAGTTTTATGATGGGGAGCAGAAATATACGAGAGGCAAGTCAAGTCAAAGAGTCCTGGCTTAATTCTAACAGGGAGCTTGGGTTCCATTCTTTGACAATTTTTCAGTAGATGAGCATGGCCAGGTATAGATTTTCAGAATACTGCTGCTGCTGCTAGGGGGGTAGATGGAGGGTAGAGATTGTATGGAAAATTGTGTAGGCCTGTCAAGCTGAGGAGGCTGAGAGCAGTAAAAGATATTGGAATTCATTTATCCCTTGTCCTGTACCATAAAGAGAATGGGCTCATCCTCCAACAAGAGTTATTCTCCTCTTACCAAGATGGGTAACATAAGGAACACAGTCTATATGTATGCTTCTCATCCAGGAGTGATTTTGCTTTTCAGGAGACATTCAGCAATATCTGAGATATTTTGCGCTGTCACAACCAGGGAGGAGGAAGAGGCATTAGTAGGTAGAGTCAGGGGCAGGGGGGAAGTTAGTGTTGAACATCCAATAATAGACAGAACAGCCTAGAACGAAGATACATTTGATCAAAACATCTACAGTATCTAGTTTAAAAAGTATGTACAAAAATATAACAAAATACAAAGGAAGAAAGACCAGGGAGAAAACACATTACACTTACTGAAGAGCTAGTAAGAATCATAACCAAACACATTAAATATTTTGTGTGTAGGGTATATGTGTGTGTGTGTGTGTGTGTGTAGGGTATATATGTGTGTGTAGGGTATATATATGTGTGTGTAGGGTATATATATATATATATATGTATATATATTCATCTTTACAAATTTGAAGCAGTGACACAAGGTTTAAAAATAACAAAAAGAACTAATGCCAAGCGTGTCTAACCAGTAGACAGTGGCAAATTAGCTATTAGAAGACAGCTAGAAAACAAAACGAGTCTCAAAGCAAAATCTAGTTTTATGTTGTATACAAGAAACACATATGAAAGTTGGAAACAGGAGTAGCAAAGGTGCCCATACAAACAAAAAGGAGGACAGTGTAGGTAGCTCAGCTGGTTTTAAATCCTGGCATGACTATAAAAAACTGTGGTGGCAAGTGCTTGCAATCCCAATGGTGAGGAACTGGAAACAGACAGACCCCTGTAGCTCACTGGCCAGCCAGTTGAGCCTACTCAGTGAGCTCCAGGTTCCATGTAGAGCTTCAGGTCCCCTGAAACATTCCAAAGGAGCAATGCCTAAAATTGCTTCTGACTTCTGGCTTCCATAACAGTCCCCTCACCCTGCAACTCTCTGTACGGACACATGAGTTCACATAAACAAATACTTGCACACACAAACAGACCCACTAAAAAAGAAAAGAGAAACGTGTTTAATTGATTTTCTAGTGCCTGACTTAAGCATTCTTGCCTTTGTTGTCTGTGGGGTTGTACTGACAGGCCCATTAGGGTTAGGCAATAGGCCTGGTGCTGGTCAGGTTATCATCTGAAAAAAAAATACCCACAGAGTCTTAAAATAAGACCTCAGCATCATTCTAACACTGGTCTGTATGGATACGTCCCTGAGAGCCCAGCAAGGAGGGTGAGGGAAGTCAGGGGAAATCAGAGCCAATGACCTGTGTAGCAAGGGTCTTGCTTCTCAGGCAGAAATGCTGTGGATTAAGACATTTACTGCTGTGCTGCAACCCTAAAATATTGTTTTGTTTGTTTGTTTATGTTTTGACATGTACCCCAAAGGAAAAGAAAATATAAATGATGGTTTTTAACACACAAAATTATCTTTATTTCTAGCTAAGGTGATTCTCAGTGTGGAAAGCTCAAAGTAGTTCACTAAAACCCCATCAGAACTAGCAAAAACACAGTAAGGTAGCTAGTTCACACACACAAGCACACACACACATGCTCACAAACAATACTTTCCTATAATTCAAGAATAGCTATTGGAGAAACTTAATGGAAAGTTTCTAATGCTTATGACAAGAAAATCATACATATTTTTACAATTGGAGGAAAAATGATACATTTTAACCTACTTTTTTTAAAGTGCTGAGTACTTATGAAGCGAACAATGTGGTTGAGAGTCAAAGAGAAAGCTATAAAACACCAGCCATAAAGCATTCCATTTCATTCATGAAGACTCATGGCTTCGATGCTTACACAACAGAAATTTGTAAAACTCTTCATCTGCCTGATGCAAAGCTCTTAGTACCGTTGCCGCCACTTTCTAGAACATGAAAGTTATGATTAGACTGTTCTCTGAGACCAGCGGGGGAAAATGGCTAAGGGGGACGTTGGATGCTTCCTTCCTTTTCCGGCAGGGAGTCCAGCTTGGAGAGATCTTAGGGGAAGTTTTGGTACAAAGGACAAAAGCCTCATTTCAGTACCATGTAGGCTTTTCTCTAAGCCCTGACCAGAGTCCCCAGGCACAGAGCTTCTAAGGAGCAGGCCATGTGTACCGTCTGTTACAGATGTGTGAAGAGCAAGCCTTTTGTGCCCCCCTCCCCATCTCTTACATCTGGGTTCAGACAACAGCACCTTGAGGGGGAAAAGCAAACAGTAAAAAGCTCAAAGAAAGTTGCCTGAGGGAAAGGGGCTTTGTGCATGGAGCCCTGGGAACACTAGTTCTTTCCCATCATGTGCAAAATGGAATCACAGTAAAGATATCAAAACTCTTAGCTCAAAATAAAACAGGGATACTCCCGGCAAAAGGCTAAGCTCTACACTGAATCTCTTTTCTGTTCAGACCTCCCCATTACATTCATTTTGGCTTAATTCTCACTTGGGAGGGAATAGACATGCAGGAGAGAGGCAACATCGTATTACCCTTTGAGCTCCATAACTCCATCATGAGTTATTTCTTTTCATTGTGGTGAGTCAGGATGGGGATCAGCAGGCTGCCACGTGCCTTGCTTACCTTTACCAAACCATATTTTTGGGGTTTACATACTCACATGGTACCAGAAACACAGGAAGCCAATCCTGTAAAGTTTTTGTGGATGCCCCGTTATTGAGGACTCTAGAAAATGAGCTAGGATACTAGAACATTTAAGTGACATTTTGTGGTGCATGAGATCTGGAATTCAGACTTGATGTCCAAGAAGTCACCTTTATTGAGCTCTTCAGCAGTTACTGTGTAACAACACATGTCACTAAAGTGACGAGGATGTCGCATAGAACCCCATCAGAGCCTGGAGGTGGTAGGAGTGGTGAGTATAGATTTTCCAGTTAGAGGGTGACTTGTAGTGGGGAACTTTGTGACAGGTTAGTGGATGGCCCGATGGATGGATGGATGAGACAAGACTCTGCAGAAAAATGGCATACAACTCACATAAGACAAAGCCAGAAAGATTCTCAGGGTACAAGAAAACTGGTAAGCCACCAGAAGCAGAGCTTCAGTTCCAAGAAGACTGGGGTTTTAAACCAATAACCACCACAACCAGTTATCTAATGTTACTTGGCCACACTATGTATCTACTCTTGGCTTGGCAAACATACTCTGCTGCCAGACTTGCAAGACAGAGAAGGAAGCTCTTGGGGTTTCATTCCCTTCTTTGTGCAGGACTCAGGGCTTGGGGTGGAAAGGCCAGCAGGTGTTAGCCATTGACAGACCCTGCTCAGAGGAGCCCGCTTTCACCCCTCCCTGTGTGGCAGGTCTTTTCCCTCTGCCAGCCCTTTCGGAACCTTTTCCATCTGTGGCTGCCTGAGCAGCATGTGTTGCCCACAACTGAAGCTAGTTTTTAATGGATTAAGTGACAATGTTCAAAAGAGTTTTTTTTCAATGAGAGGTTTAATCTTAGAGGACGTCTGGGCTTCAGTAAACATTATTACAAGTTAAATGCCAGAGATGTCAGGGAAATAACAGTTTTCTCATCTGGCTTCTTTTCATTAGTGGGAGGATGTAGCCTTTGTGGAACATTCTGCTGAGCTGTTTTCTTGTCTCCTGCATGGGTTGCGCAGCCACATAAACAAGAATAGACTGCCTTCCCACCAAGATCGATCCAGAACCATGTAGTGTTTTTCTGCAATGATGAAACAATTGACCAGGATTTTGTGATATGGAAGAGGAAGTGGCTTTGAGGTGATTAGAGAGTTTTACAACCACAAAAATTTCCCACCTGTGTTATTAGTCGGAGTTCTCCAAAGAAGCAGGAAGAATAAAATTGATAACAAAGGCATTGTGAGACTCACTCACAAAGTTAGTCCAGGTAGTCCAACACTTACTGTTTCAGAACAGAAAGGCAGAGAATCCAGTAGTTGCTCAGTCTTAGAGGCTGGATGGCTCAGAAGTTCCAGTCTAAAGCTGGAGTCCAGGAGGATTTCTGCAGAGCTGCTGGTCTTCAGTCTGTGCTGGGATACCAGTCGCAGAAACAGGGTAGATGAATGGCAGTGAGCGTAGAGCAAGCAAGCAAAAGGCAAAGCTTCCTTCTTCCGTGTCCTTTTATGTGGACTGCCACTAGAAGATGTGGCCCAGACATAGGATAGATCCTCCCACCTCAAATAATCCGATTACTAAAATTCACAGCATCTCAGGTTTTAGTTGATTCCAGATGTGGCTAAGTTAACAAACAGGATTAGCCATCACACCACGCAAAACAAATCTCTTTTATTTATTTAACAACGGGGCAGAAGGCTTTGTCTGGTATCTTTAGTACCACATCCCCAGAGTTTATAACTGTTGGCGTGAAATAGGTGCTGGATGTATACTTAATAAATAGGTGAAGGAATAAGTAAACGATAAATGTTTATTTAGAAAATAGAGTCAGGTTGTGAGCCAGCGAGATGGTTCAGTGGTATAGGTTCTTACTGGCAAGCCTGAGAACTTGAGTTCTCAGGGATAGATCCCTGAGACCCACATGTAGAAGAAGAGAACTGACCCCATGAATTGTCCTCTGACCTTCACACAAACACCATAGCATGTGTGCACACACATGATCTCTCTCTCTCTCTCTCTTCTCCCCTCTCTTGCACACACACACACACACACACACACACACACACACACACACACTAATAAGTAAATGTAACACTAATAATCAGGTTGTGATAGTGAACCAACTGTCAAAGCTACCGTGTTCATGGAAAAAAATGAACAATTAACAAATAAAGATCTTCTCTCTCTGATGGTGGTGAGCTCCATGACACAAAATTAAAGATCTATGTAAAGGGTTGGAGAGTGGGAGGGGTGCAAAGGGCTTAAATGAGAAGGTCAGGGAGACCATTCCAAAAATGAGTTTAATGTGCTCACTGGTTTTCATTTGTTCCTTTTGGAATTAATTTCTTCTATTAATCCCCCAAGAGTCCAAGAGTTTTATAAGATGTATTTTGATGATATTCAAGTGCCACTCCTCCCCCTAACTTTTCCCAGACCCACATCCACCTCCTTACACTCCTCATTTGAGAATTGAATCTACCAGAGCTCAGCAACGCAGAAGACCTGTGTGGAGATATCCACTTCAGGGCCAGTATGACTTTCCAAACCTAGAATAACTTGACACCCTGAAGCAAGTTCAGTAAGGCATATAACATCAACTGAGGCATGTTAGACAAACATTAAGAAGGAAGGCCATTTATGCATACTCACATAAATACAAATGTGTATTTATTCACATAAATACAAATTTATATGAATCAGATAAATGTTATCAACATGTCACATTAAAAAAGAAAACGAAGTTGCACAATAGAATATATAGTGAGAGCCATGTGTACCTCTGTGTGTGTGTGGGGTGTGTGTGTGTGTGTGTGTGTGTGTGTGTGTGTGTGTGTGTGATGTGCACACATGTGTGCAGGTGCTCCTGTCTGGGTATGTGCATGTAGAGCCTGGGCATTGACTTTGGGTATCTTCCTCATGGGCCTTGCATATTATTTTCAGAGATAGGATCTCTTGCTGAGCCTGGCACTCACCAATTAGCTACACTAGGTGACCAGCAAGCTCTGGAGATTTAGTTGCCACTGACTTCTAGTACTGGGGATGCAGGTTCACGTCACCACATCTGGATTTTTGTGTGTGTGTAAGTTCTGGGATCTGAGCCCAGGTCCTCATCCTCGCATGGCAAGCTCCTTACTCATTTAGTCATATCCTCAGCTCATGAACCAGTTTCTAATGAAACAATATGTATGCAATATGTACAAGGACATGCCTTGTGTGCAGGGGTGTGACATGATATGTCCTATTGAATCTGCAGATGTGTGTGGTCCATGTGGAATACCCATAGAGGTCAGTGATTTAGTAACTGGAGGAATTGGCGGAAGTTGGTTTCAAGGGAGGGGAGATAAAAAAAAGTTACAGGGAAAATAGAACAGAATGGTTAAATCAGGGTGGAGGCAAGAGAGCAGGGTGGAGGAGTTCTCTGGCTATATGGCAGTGAGTGACAGATAGGCTGATGCAGAATCAGATCTATAGGTCAGCTGACACCAAAGGAGGGGAGGGGCTACCCCTCCTGCACTTCCTGGCTGGAGTCCAGCCTTCTCTACCTGCAGCTTCCTTCTGCCTCTATTTCCCTGGGTTTACCTTACCCTGGGGTTGTGGCTAACTATCTGAGGTTCCTCAACTTGTGGATCTTACCTACTCCTTAGGCCCCTGGTGTAACCTAGCTGGTTTTTTTTGTTTATTTGTTTGTTTTACACAGTAGTCTCCCTCAGATGGTATAAACTGAATCACAAAACATGGAGAGAGAGAGACAGAGAGAGAGAGATTGATTTGTCTCTATCATAAACTTGTCTGTCAGAGGCATCTTTAACCTGTTAAAACCTATAACTGGCTTTGAGGCTTGTGATGCTGTGGTCTTATTCTGAAAGCAGGACTGTCCATCTTTTGTCTGGCTTACACTCGACTTCTGTTTCTTTTACCCTCCACCAGGGAACTGCCTGATGTCTGGGGCTGTTTGGCTGACTTCTCAGATTGCCTACCTTTCCCTCTGTGTGCTTTTCTCAGGACCCTTTTTAACCTTCTTTCTGGGTTTCTGAAGCTCCTTTTCATCTCTTTTCACAATATAATCTGTTTTTTCTTTATGTATATACATTTTAATGTGAAAAATATTTTCTTACAATATATTCTGATCACAGCTTCTCATCCCCAAACTCCTCTCAGATCCTTTCCACCTCTCTACCCACCCATCTTTGTTGGCGTAGTGTTAAGCATTCTAAATGTTAATTAATTGGCCCTGCTTGCTGTCTGTTACTTACATTGACTCTGATTGGTTAAATAAAATGCCGAGGCCTGAGATTGGGCAAAGACAGAGAAAGATGGGGCTTCCTGGGATTAGAACAGGAAGCCTGCACTTTGGACAGAGGATTCAAGCATTCCAGCCAGCAGCAGGAAGAAGAAAGCATTCCAGCCAGCAGCAGGAGCAGCAGGAAGGAGGCACACACCATGGGTTAGAAAAAGGAACCTCATTCCACATGGCCAGGAACATCGGCATATCGTGGAGAATGGCAGTCCAAGGGGACGTATGTATATATGGGGTCATATTTGGGTAATAGAATTAAGAGCTAGCTTAGATGGGCTAGGATTGCACAATTCAGTCCTAGGCTTGATAAAATCCACATGGTGTCTGTGTACTCATTTGTAATGGTTGCTTAAAGATTAACAACTGCTGAACCAATTAACAATAATCTAAATACTGTTAAGTAACTTATTAGCCATATTTTTTTACACAACTCTGCTCATTTTTTCTCTCTCTTTAGAAAATAAACAGGCAAGCAAAAATTATGACTCTATACTTCACTAGTTCATGAAGAGATTGAGCTCTTGTCTACCAGCTTGCATAGAAATCTGTATTAGTTCTGCACTGCTGGGCCTAAATACTTGACAGAAGCAATCTGAAGTAGAGAAGGTTTTCGCTAGTGATTTCAGGAGACTCCAGTCTGACCTGAAGGAGTGGATCTGACCATGGTAGCTGGAGTGTGAGGCAGAAGCTTTTTCATAGCTGTGGACGAGGAAGCACAGGTAGAGGAAGGGTCCAGGCTACAACCTCCAGTAGTCCATCCTAAGTGGCTCTCTTCCATCTGCCAAGCCCTGTCTTTTAAGAGTTGAACAGTCTCTCTAAACTCACCATCACTTGGGGAAGAGAAACTCAAAACATGAACCCATGGGGAAACATTTTATTTTTATTTATTTTTTTCTGATAAAATATTATTTTATTGTCAAACTGTTCTTTTTAAAAAAATATGTATTTATTACTTCAGGTTACATCTCCATCACAGTGTCATCTTTCCACCCCGCCCAGTTCCACCCTCCCACCCTCTACTCCCTAAAGTGTCCCTACATAACAGTCCCTTGCCCCAGTTTAGCAGTCATATGAGGGCCAAGAGCCTCCTCATACACTGGGGGCCTACAAGACAGCACCACTAGGGAAGTGTCTCATTGACAGGAAACAAAGTCTATGTTCATGTTCCCTTTGGTGCATTGGTTATAGTATAGTTATCCTGTACTATATGGCTAAAATCCGATTATAAGTGAATAGATGCTATGTACATCATTCTGAGTCTGGGTTAGCTCACTCAGGATGAGCTTCTCTAGTTCCATCCATTTGGCTGCAAATTGCAGGATTTCATTTTTTTCTGATGGCTGAGTAGTATTCCATTTTGTAGATGTACCACAGTTTGTTTTTATCCATTCCTCGGTTGAGGGACATCTGGGTTGTTTCCAGTTTCTAGCTATTACAAATAAGGCTGCTATGAATATAGATGAGGAAATGTCCTTGTGGTTTGGTGAGGAATCATTTGGATGTATACCCAGAAGTGGTATGGCTGGGTCCCGAGGCAGAGCTATTTCAGATTTTCTAAGGTATCGCCAGAGTGACCTCCATAGTGGTTGCACAAGCCTGCACTCCCACCAGCAATGGAGGAGAGTTCCCCTTTCTCCACAACCTCACCAGCATGTGTTGTCACTTGAGCTTTTGATCTTAGCCATTCTGACAGGTTTGAGATGGAATCTTAGCGTCATCTTGAGTTGCATTTCTCTGATGGTTAAGGATGCTGAGCATTTCTTCAAGTGTCTCTCAGTCATTAGTGATTCTTCCTTTTTGAATTCTCTAACTCTGTTCCCCATTTTTTGATTGGATTATTTGGTTTCTTGGCATTTAATTTCTTAAGTTCTTTGTAAATTTTGGATATTAGCCCTCTGTCAGATATGGGATTGGTGAAGATTTTTTCCCAATCTGTAGGTTGCCATTTTGTTGGAATGACAGTGACTTTTTCCTTACAGAAGCTTTTCATTTTCATGAGGTCCCGTTTATTGATTGTTAGTCTTAGATCCTGAGCTGTTGGTGTTCTGTTCAGGAAGTTGTCACCTATGCTGATGAGTTCAAGGGTTTTCCCCACTTTCTCTTCTAGTAGATTTAGTGTGTCTGGCCTTATGTTAAGTTCTTTGATCCACTTGGACTTAAGTTTTGTACAAGGTGATAAGTATGGGTCTAATTTCATTCTTTTACAAGTGGACATCCAGTTGGATGAGCACCATTTGTTGAAGATGCTGTCCTTTTTCCATTGTAAGGTTTTGGCTTCTTTGTCAAAAATTAAGTGACCATAGGTGTGTGGGTTCATTTCTGGGTCTTCAATTCGATTCCATTGATCCACTGGTCTGTTTCTATACCAGTACCATGCTGTTCTTATTACTATTGCTCTGTAGTACAGCTTGAAATCTGGGATGGTGATACCTCCAGATTTTTTTTTATTGTACAGGATTGATTTAGCTATTCTGGGTTTTTTGTTATTCCATATGAAGTTGAGGATTGTTTTTTCCAGGTCATAAGGAATTGTGTTGGTATTTTGATAGGAATTGCATTGAATCTGTATATTGCTTTTGGCAGGATGGCCATTTTTATTATGTTGATCTTACCTATCCATGAGCATGGGAGATCTTTATTTCCTGCCTTCTACTCCTCTTGGGAGTGATTGCTTCTTTTTTTCCATTTCTTCCAGTTCAGCTGTTAATTCGCTAATATGAGCTGTCACAATTTTCTTTTTGAAGGTACTTAGTGCTATGAACTTTCCTCGTAGCACAGCTTTCATTGTGTCCCATAGGTTTGGGTATGTTGTGCCTTCAGTTTGTTGGATTTTAAGAAGTCTTTGATTTCCTTCTTTGTTTCTTCCCTGACCCAGTAGTCATCCAGTAAAGAGTTGTTCAGTTTCCATGAGTGTGTAGGCTTTCTGTTATTTCTGTTGTTGTTGAAGTCCAGCTTTATTCCATGGTGGTCTGATAAGATACAAGAGGTTATTTCAATTTTCTTGTATCTTTGAGACTTGCTTTGTGTCCGACTATATGGTCAATTTTGGAGAAGGTACCATGCGGTGCTGAGAAGAAGGTATATTCTTTTGTGTTTGGATGAAATGTTCTGTAGATATCTGTTAGGTCCATTTGGTTCATGACCTCTGTTAGACTCATTATTTCTCTGTTTGGTTTCTGTCTTGATGACCTGTCCGTTGTTGTGAGTGAGGTGTTGAAGTCACCCACTACTAATGTGTGGGGATCGATGTGTGGTTTAAGCTTTAGAAGAGTTTCTTTTACAAATGTAGGTGCCTTGTATTTGGGGCATAGATATTGAATATTCAGATGTCCTTTTGATGAATATTTCCTTTAATGAGTATGCAGTGACCTACTCTATCTTTTTTGATTAACTTCAGTTGAAAGTCTATTTTATTTGTTATTAGGATGGCTACTTCAGCTTGCTTCCTGGGTCCATTTGCTTGGAATATCTTTTCCCAGCCCTTTACTCTGAGATAGCCCTTTACTCAAAGATAGGAGGTCTATCTTTGTTGGTGACATGCGTTTCTTGTATGCAGCAAAATGATGGGTCTTGTTTACGGATCCTTCCTGTAAGCTTGTGTCTTTTTATTGGGGAGTTGAGTCCATTGATGTTGATGGATATTAATCACCAAAGTTTGTTATTTCCTATTATTTTGGTGTAGGTGGTGGTTGTGTGTTTCTTTTGGTTTAGCTGCAGTGGAGTTTTTTGTTTCCTCTGTTATCTTGGGTGTAGTTATCTTCTCTGGGTTGGAATTTTCCTTCTAAAATCTTCTGTAGGGCTGGATTTGTGGGTAGATACTGTTTAAATTTGATTTTGCCATGGAATATCTTGTTTTATCCATCTATGCTGATAGAGAGTTTTGCTGGGTACAGTAGTCTGGCTGGGCACCTATGTTTCTCAGGGCTTGTAGGAGTCTTCCCATGCCCTTCTGGCTTTTAAAGTTTCTGAGGAGAAGGCAGGTGTAATTCTGATGGGTCTGCCATTATATGTTACTTGACCTTTTTCTCTTACAGCTTTTAATATTCTTTCTTTGTTCTGTACATTTGGAGTTTCAATTATTATGTGGTAGAGGAATTTCTTTTCTGATCTAATCTGTTTGGTGTTCTGTGTGCCTTTTGGAATTTTATTGGGATCTCTTTCTTTAAGTTTGGGAAGTTTTCTTCTATGATTTTGTTGAAGATGTTTTCTGGACCTTGGAGTCAGGGGTCTTCTCTTTCCTCTATGCCTATAATTCTTAGGTTCCATCTTTTCATTGAGTCCTTGATTTCTTGGATGTTATGGGTGAGAACTTTTTTAGCTTTCTCATTTTCTTTGGTTGTTGTACTGATTTCTTCCATTGAATCTTCCATGCCTGAGATCTTGTCTTCCATCTCTTGTATCCTGTTTTTGATACTCATTTCTCTCATTTCTGTTCTCTTCCCTTGATTCTCCACCTCCAGGATTAACTCTGATTGTGTTTTCTTTATTGCTTCTACTTCCAATTTCAAGTCTTGAACCATTTTATTCGTTTTATGCATTTCCTGTTCCAATTTGCTTGTCTTTGTCTGCAAATCTTTCAAATCTTTTCAATCTTTCATTGCCTTGTCTCTTTCCTGTTCATGTTGGGCTGCATTGGCTTGGAGGTCTCTAATGGTATTCTCCAATGCTTTTATTTGTAAAATTGAGGATTCTTTGTGTTCTTTCAGTGTTTTCATTTCTTCTTGAAAGGACTCCATCATTTTTCCTAAGTACAGATTTGTCATCATTTTCATGTGTTTCAGCTGTGGTGGTTTGTTCAGGGCTTGCTGGGTTAACCTCACTGAATTTCGTTGGAGTCATATATCCCTGATTTTTGTCAGTTTTGTTCTTTCACTGACCTTTAGCCATCTGGTTGCCCTAATCTGATTGTTCCTGATGTCTTCTGGACTGTTTCAGTAACACTGCTGGTCCTTTTTAGGGTGTTGCAGTGACCCTGTGAATATTGGGTGCTCAGGTACTGGCTAGCAGGTACCTCTATCTGGCAGTTGGGGCAACCTCCCAAGACCCTGCAGTAATCAGACCTGCCAGGGACTGTACTGGTGCAGGAAGAGCAGCCCTCTGCCCTATCTGAGCACAATGTTCTTCCAAGTGATTGTGTATCCAGTAGAGGGACCTTTATGTCCAACACCTTTCTGGGTAAGCCCAGATATGCTTGTGCCTCCCTGCCAGCCACTGTGTGGCTTTTTGCCCGTTTCTGCAGCAGGGTCTGTGCTGGCCTCCACTCTGGGTCCTGCACCAGTGGCCTCTGCTCTGTACCCAGGACCTCTGCCCCACGCTGCTGGTCTCTGCTTTGGACCCCAAGTCTGTGTCCTGTGCCACTGACCTCTGCTTTGGACCTGACCCCGTCCACTCGCTGGGTTTTTGAGTGGCTCTTGCCCACTTCCGGGGCTCTCTCCTTGGCCTGGGAGTCTGGGGTCCCTCTGCGCTGCTCCTTGTGGTCTGGGTTCTGTTCCGTGCTGCACCTCGCTGCCTGTGTCCATGCTGGGCTGTACCCTGCTGCTTGAGTTCCGAGGCAGTGCACTGCTTGGGGGAACAGTTTAAATCCAAACCACAACATTGTTTAGGTCAGACAAGATACATGTTTTTTACGGTCACCTTTTTATACTGATGATCAGAGCCCAGTACTCCTGCTTGGCAGTGGATTCAAAATTGGCAGTGTAATAATGGTTTGTGGCTGAAGACCACCAGGAACCCCCGTGGCTAAAAAGCTGGGGCTTATTAGCTGCTGCCAGGAGGAAGTTTGCACATTGTGGGAATTATGGGTTCCCTTGGTAGGAGAGTATTATGCTAGAATGGGCCTGCTACAGGGTCTAGGGTTGTGGTAGGTGGTTTTGAGGGATAGCTTTTGGAAGAGCTGTTAGATACTGCTACTAGGAGGTAAGGCTACAATTGAGTATGTCAAAACATTTAATGCAGAAGGAAGGGAAGAATGCATGACATCCCCCCACCCCAACCCCCGCCATAACCAGCAGAAAACAGCAGCTAGCCACATGAGCCAGGAAGAGCTGTTCGAAGGATTTTTGTGGCGTGCACGTACTCATGTATTACATTTTCACACTTGACTGCACAACCATCTGCTATCTTGGTTCATCACTGGTTCTGGGAAAGCGTATCAGATGTTGATATTCGGGCACTATGAAGGCCCAGTTGGGCTAGGTCCTGGCTACAAGGAAGTAGCTTTATTTTTTTCTCAGAAGGAAGAAAAGTTGCTTTCATCCCACAACTGAAGTCACTTTCAGCAAATGGTGATCATAGCTGTGGCTGTCCTATGCAGACTCCAGGGATCTGTTGAAGCAGTTGGAATAGCAGCTAAATTGCAGTCCCAGTAGGAGCAACACATGATGGCCTCAGCCCCAGGGGCTCTGTAGTTTCAGAAGAAGTAAGATTCTTAGCATTCTGCAAATCAGTGTAAACACGGACAGGGTCACAGTCACTCTTGGTGACCAGCTCTGAACACAATTTATCCCCTTTGCTTTGACAGTCACATGGGTTTAACTTTAGGGTTTTTTTTTTTTCTTTTTTTTGCTCTTCCATCCCTTTTAATTCCTTGAAAACACCCAGCATCCTTTCAGTTTCCCTAACTGGAAACTGACTGATAATTTCCCTTTGTTACTACACTAATCCTAATATTCAATGTTAAATTCGGACTTTTGACCCCTATGTGACAGAACTGAATTATCAATGCAGTATGTTTCAAAGCAGTGACACATATCTGCAGGATCCCAGGAATCTATAAGTTATGAAATGAGATGCGTGTTGCTGAGCCCTTTGCCTTTGATGCTTCTATGAATGACAGACGTATTTCAAATATCTGTACTTGGCATGCACAAGGCTCACATTTATCTTTTGGGGTTGTCTTCTATTTTCTGAGCATCCAAGACGTTCTTCCATGAGCAGAGCTCAGTCCCAGGTCCTATGAAAGACATTTGTGAAGTTTTCTCAGCTAGCTTCTCCAAGGAAGCACATGAGCTGCTAATGGATTGAGAGTAATGAACTGAAAGTATATGAATCTAGATCTCCTGAAATTGCATTAAATATTAGACTCTAGAGTTGTCAAGACTGTATCTATTAATTTACCAAAAGTTGTTCCAACTAGGACCTCTTTCAAGAACACTGAATACACACATGTATGTATACTTAAAAGTGTTAATTTAGGCTGCGAATGTGAAAACATCCCTAATGAGTTTTAGAGGATGATATGAAAAATTAAATAAATTTAAAATAAATTCAATAAAATTTAATAATAACAAATTTAACATTCAAGTCTTCAGGGACATGATGATATTAAGGGACTCCATATAAAACGCTTTCAGTCATGACATAGGTGGGAAGTTTACCGACCAAGAGGAAAGTGTAGAGGTAAAGTAGGGAGGAGCAGTTGGTCAAAACAGGAAACCCATGACTTTAGGGATCCAGGAGAGAGTGTGAATTAAGTGAAATAAATTCTTACTGATCTAAAGGCTTTACTTTCTCCACAGAGCTTTTCTTTCACACCTGCGGGATTAACAGGGGAGTCGTGGTTAAATCTTGTGGAGCCTCCCCCTTTGCCTCTGTAGTTCTGGAGAGTGAGTCTAGAGCCCTGGACATGCTAGGAAAGTGCTCTACCACTGCCCCCCCCCCCCCCACCCTACCTGCTGTTCGCTGTTCACTAGAACGCTCCCTTCTCAGCCATGCCATTATACTCATAATATATTCCAGTTTTCTCTAATTGAATTCTAGGCTATGGATTCTCTTTTCAACTGTCCCATCAAGTTTAAAGAATTTCCCAAGATTTCTTGATTGACCTACATGGGATTCTTCAGGGCCCAGACTCCCTGCTATTTTTAAGCTAGACAGGACACTGGAGTTAGATTCGGTTTATTTGGCCTTATGTTGAGTCTTTGATCCATTTGGGGTTGAGTTTTGGGCAGAGTGATAAGTATGGATCTGTTTAGATCTTCTACATGCAGCAGTACAATTTGACCAGCACAATTTGTTAAACATGTTTTTTTTTTTTTTTTTTTTCTAGTGTGTGTTTCTGGCTTCTTTATTTAAAAAAAAATCAGATCTATACAGGTGTGTGGACTTATATCTAGGGTTTCATATTGATTCAATTTATTCACATGCCTGTTTGTATGCCAATATGATGCTGTTTTTATTACTATAGCTCTGTAGTAAAATTAGAAATTGGGGATAGTGATACCTTCAGTAACTCTTTTATTATTCAGAATTGTTTTATCCCTCCTGTTGTTTGTTTTTTGTTCTCTCTCTTTCTCTTTCTCTCTCTCACTGTGTGTGTGTGTGTGTGTGTGTGTGTGCCCACACACGTGCACATGTAAACCTGTGTTTCCATATGAAGCCAAAAAACCATCCTTTAAAATTTTGGGAATAATTGTATTGGAATTTTGATGAAGACTGAATTGAATCTCTAGATTGCTTTTTGGTAGGATGGCCATTTTTACTATATTAATCCTACCAATCCATAAGCATGGAAAATCTATCTTCTAATATCTTCAATTTTTTTCTTCAGTGTCTTGAAGTTTTAATTGTGCATGCCTTTCAGTTGCTTGGTTAGAATCACCCCAAGATACACATTTTTTTTTCCCAATGAGACTATTGTGAAAGATATTGTTTCCCTGATTTATTTTTCAGACAATTTGTCATTTATATCTAGGACGGTTACTGATTTTTATGAGTTAATTTTGTATTTAGCTTCTTTGCTGAAAGTATTTACTAGCTGTAGGAGTTTCCTGATGAAAATTTTAGGGTCACTTATGTAAACTATCATATCATCTGCAAATAAAGATACTTTGACTTCATACCTTCCTATTTGTATCCCCTTTATATCTTTCAGTTATCTTATTGCTCTAGCTAAGACTTCTAGTACTATATTGAATAGGTATGGAGAGAGTGGACAACCTTTTCTTGTTTCTGATTTTAGTGAAAATGCTTTGTGTTTCCATTTAGATTGGTGTTGTACGTGAGTTTACTGTAAATCACCTCTATTATTTTGAGGTATGTGCCTTGTATCACTTGATAAAAGTCTTTCCAGGTCTTTTACTATGAAGGGGTATTGAATTGTCAAAGGCCTTTTCTGCATCTAATGAGGTGATCATGTGGTTTTTGACTTGCTGTCTGTTTATATGATAGATTACGTTTATAGAGTTATACATGGGATGAAGCCTACTTGATCATAGTATATGATCTTTTTGATGTGTTCTTAGATTCAGTTTTCAAGTATTTTATTGAGTATTTTACATCTATGTTCATAAGGGAAATGAGCTTGAAATTCTCTTTCTTTGTTGAGTCTTTATGTTGTCTAGGTATCAGGGTAAGTGTGGCATCATAAAAGTAATTTTATGGGCACATAAACGAAAAGGCAATGCTCCTTTTGTTTCTGTTTTGAGGAGTACTGATGCTAATTCTTCTTTGAAGAATTCTGCACTAAAACCATCTGCCCCTGGGCTTTTTTGATCAAAAGACTTTTAATTACTGCTTTTATTTCATTGGGAATTCTAAGACTGTTTCAATTGCTTATTTGATCTTAATTTAACTTTGTTAGGTGGTATATAAAAAGAAAATTATACATTCCTTTCAGATTTTCCAATTTGGTGGAGTGCAAGTTTTTAAGTATATTCTTAATGATTCTCTGGATTTCCCTGACGTCTGTTGTTACATCTCCAATACTGTTCATTTGGATCTTCTCTTGTGCCTGTCAGTTAATTTGGCTAATGGTTTGTCAATTTTGATTTTCTGGAATCACTAGCTCTTTCTTTCATTGGTTCTTTGTATTGTTTTGTTGGTTTTTTTCTATTTTATTGGTTTTTGTTCCTGACATTGATTCTTTTTCTCCATCTATTCCTTTTGAGTGTTATTCATTCTTTTTGTTCTAGAGCTTTCCAGTGTGCCACTAAGTTACTAATATAAGATGTCTCCAATGTTCTTTATGTAGGCATTTAGTGCTATGAACTTTCATCTTAGAACTGCCTTCATTGTGACCCCTAAGCATATGCATGTTGTGTTTTCATTTCTTTTCAGCTCTGAAATGCTTTAAAATTCTATTGAATTTCTATGTTGACCCCCCCTTTTTGTTCAGTAAACTTTTTAGTTTTCATGAGTTTGTAATTTTTTTTGTTGTTTCTGTTGTTGTTAATATCCAGCTTTAACCCAGGGTGGTCAGATAGGATGCAGGGTGTTATTTTAATTTTCTTGCATCTATTGAACCTTGCTTTATGCCAAAGTATATGGTAAGTTTTGGAGAAAGTCCCATGAACTGATGAGAAGAAGATATATTTTTATGTGTGCTTGAGTGAAATATCTTGTAAATATCTGTTAGGTCTATTTGGTTCATAATGTTATTTAGTCTAGCACTTCTCTGTTTAATTTTCATCTAGATGACCTATCTATTGTGAGAGTGGGGTATTGAAGTCACCCACTATTTCTGTGTGAGGGTCAATATGCAATTTTAGCTGCAGTATTGTTTTGTTTTGTATGAATTTGGGTGTCCTATGTTTTGGTACATAAATGTGTAGAACCACAATATCCTCTTGGTGGATTTTTCCATTGATGAGTATGTAGTGTCCATCAATATCTCTTCTGATTAGATTTGGTTTGAAGTCTATTTTGTCAGATAATAAAATGGTCACACTGGCTTGCTTCTTGGGCTCATTTGCTTGGAATTTCTTTTTCTATTCTTTTATCTTGAGATGATGTCAAGATGTGTTCCTTGGATACAGAAGAAGGATGGATCCTAGATTTGCATCTATTCTGTTAGTCTGTGTCTTTGTATTGGGGAACTGAGACCACTGATGTTGAGAGTTATAAATTAGCAGTGTTTACTGATTCCTATTATTTGTTGGTGTGGTGTAGGTTTTCCCTACCTTTTTTGATTTGCTGGATTGAGATTATTCATTTAATCTTTGTGGGTTTATTTTTTTGTGGGGAGAGGCTTAGCCTCTTGAGGTTGAGGTTTTCCTTCCTTCAGTCACCTCCTACAGAGCTGGATATGTATATAGATACTGCTTAAATTTTATCTCAGAATTTTTTTCTTCTCTAGTAATTGAAAGTTTTGCTGGGTATATAGTAGTCTGGGATGGTGTCTATGTTCTCTTAGAATATGTCCAGCCCCTGCTGTCTTTTAGAGTCTCCATTTAAAAGTCAGGTGTTATTCCAGTAGGTCTGCCTTTGTACATTACTTGACTTTTTCCCCTTGAAGTTTTTAATGCTTTTTCTAAACATTTCCAGTGCCTTTAGCCTGGGTTTCTTCTTCTTCCTATATTCCCATTATTTGTAGATTTGATCTTTTCATAGTGACCCAGATTTCCTGTATGATTATATGTAGATTTTTAAAGATTTAGCATTTTTTTGACTGTGGTATCCATTTCTTCTATCTTGTCTTCAACACTCTCTTTCATTTCTTCTGTTATGTGAATGAGGATTACCTCTGAGATTCCTGTTCAGGTTCATGAATTTTTCATTTCCAGTTTACCCTCAGTTTGATTCTTATTTAGTTTGGGTTTTCTATATCCTATGTCTTGAAATTTTTTTTCCATTACATTCTATTGTTCATGTTTTCATATATTTTATTAATGAATTTGTGTTCTCTTTAAGGTACTCAAATACTTTCATAAACGCTATTTTGAAGTTCTTGTCTTGTGTTTCAGTAATATTGTATTCCTCAGGGCCTACTACAGGAGGATTGCTGAGTTCTGGTGGAAGTATATGGTCTTGGCTGTTATTGATTGTGTTTTTATGTTGGTGTCTAGGAATTTGAGTTTGAGCTGATTTTGATTCTAAGTATTAATATATGGTTTTGTGTTTGTTGGGTGGGTGTTCCATTTCTTAGTTTCTGTTATCATCTCTAGATATGAAGAAAGTGTTGCGGCTGTGGGTTTCCTGGTAGGGAGTGCTTCTGAGTCCCTGTCATGCATATTCACTGTTGGTCCCATGTAGAACATATTTCTAGATATTGGAGGCTGACATAAAAGAATGGAGTTAGGTAACAATGGGGAAGGGGCTGAAAGGGTCTACAAGAAGGAGAAAAGCTGGATTTGCTTTGAGGTTTTGCCATATCTCCAGGGAGCAGAGCCAGAGAGGGAGGATAGGATCCTGAAAGTGGTCTGCTAAAAGGGTGTGGGTAAAATGGGGAATTAGGAAGGAAAATAAGCATGGCCTACCTGATTTCCAGGTCAGAGGAGGAGAAGCTGGGTCTAACCCAAGGATCATGATATTATGACCAGGACTCTCTGGTAGCTTTGAGGATCTTGAATAACTTAAACTACAAAGAGAGAAGAGGCTGTTATTCATTACTCTATAATCCTATTATTGGTCATCCTGGACATGGGCTGTACAATTTTGTCAGCTCAACCACTAGAATCAGAGCTGTATTCCTTCCCCATTGCCTTCCCACTACAGTGCAATTCTGGAACTACCTATGCCTTCATGCTGAAATGGGGGGGATGGGGTTCAGGAAGCATCAGCTTATCAGAGTTGCTCACAGAGTGTAGGATACAGGACAGAACACATTGCCAAAGTCACTATCTGATCAGTTCAGAGGTTAAAATCCTTCACAGTTTTGTCCTCAACTCTTGTTGACATCTCAAGATGTACTGACTGGTGGTGGGCTCACTGACTGCTGACACATTGTGTCAATATCAACCATAACTCCCAAGTATCCTTTGTTTAGCATCCTTATTGTTGTTTTATTGGTTTTTGATATGTATACAGTTTGTTCCCTGTTGCTATCATTCAACTCACCACTTTATAGTTCTTGTAGAATCTCCAAGATTCAAACAGCTTCTGGCTAATTGGTCGGTCTGGGTGTGTGCTGTGCTCGATGACTCCTCTAGTCAGTGTAAGGTGGGTTCTTTGTAAAGCTGAGGGTATCTAGGATTTGCTATTGGCATGGCCATGTTGGAGGATACTAGAAAGATTACTGTGAGAATAGATTATAGTTATCCTACAGAATGTCTAAATGAACCAACCATCTCTTTTCTTCACATATCTAAGTTGAATCACTTTCTTTCTTACTAGGTCTGTTCTTTTAGGTGAGGTAGATGCTTTAGTCTAGGTTTTTAAAATAGCAAAGCTGGGACAGAGAGAGAGAGAGAGAGAGAGAGAGAGAGAGAGAGAGAGAGAAAGCAAACAATTCAATATAGCCATATTGGGAAGGGAAACAAAGAAGTTATGATGGGCTCCTCCCAAGTCTGTCTTCAAGATCCTGACATGAAGGTTATGCATAGCTAAATAGTTCTGGTCAAGATGTGGTACTGCCTACTAAAACCACATTGTCTTGGCTCTAGTCTCTTTTACAAGGTATTTTAACAAGTTGTTAGAGAGGTGTGAAATCTCTTTCTGGGAAATAAGGTCTTTCTCTGACTGGCTGGCCTCAGGCTTCAGCCTTTTCCTTCTCCCAGCACAAGACCCTTGGGGGGAAAACTAGCTTGTTTCCATAGTTCTATAGTCAAAGGGAGAGGCAGGGGTGTCTCCCTATTTAGAATGTCTTCCTTGTCAGGATAGTTAGAGAGCCTCAGTCTGCCTTACTCTACATGCTATTGGAATGTCAGAGTTCATGCCAGTGAACAGAGACAGTAATCAAATCTTTCAATTGTTCTTTATTCAGAAAGCTGGTAAACTGAGAAGACAGAAGCACCCAAATGATCTTCCCTTCCCAAGCCAGCTCCACTTAGCATATTTTACAGAGAATTAGCATCCTAAAGTTTGACTTCTCCCTCTAGTCCAGTAGTCAACTTCCCCCATCCCTGCCCAGTCATTTCACCTCCTTGCTTCTTTCCTTCCTCCTATGCGTCTTCCTCATTAATACCCCACAGTGGCGGGTCCCAATTACCAATGCTACTCAGTCTCACATTCCTCACAAGGGGTCACATAGATCAAAGGTTGTCTCAGAGCAAATAAACTTTTAGTAATGTTTATATACTGAGCTATTTACAATGTGTATGTCTAAATTTCTTTTTTACAATATAAAGCACAAATGTGTCGTTAGGATATAGAATAAGTTTTGCTATTTGACCATCTTTCCCCTGCCATTCCGCACTGTCAGTAGTAACTATTATATCTGTAAAACCTGTGTCCTATGGAAGACGGAAACCTGCCACTGTGGGTCCCATCTAGTCAATTGTTACTGTGGCTTCTCACCAGTAGTGGAGCTTTCTGGCATAAAGCTGTGCACATCAGAGCACACCATATACAACAGCAAACAGTTATGCTGACAATAAAAATGAGAAAGATATATCTTTATCTTGCCAAGGCAAGAAAAGACATATCAAAACTGAAGACATCCCTCCTCTCTCCTGAGATAATATATATTATGCTAATATTTTGTTAAATCTTAATAAATTTTAGTACATCCTGTGAGAGTAATACAAGTTTTGGCAGATGGGGAACTTGTTACATCTATTTCCCCGACATGGTGTTGTTTGCATATAATATACCTCAAATTGGAGCATCCTAACCCAGGGCAACACAGCTAGGCTCCGATACCTCACTTCACCACCGTAGAAATATCTCCAAGGTTTGAAGAAAGAACACAGCTTTAAATAAGTTTATGTGGTACCTTAATTAAAGAACTCATCTTTCATGATGCTATTTCAAAATGTTCCTGTTTGACACCTTGAGTGAGGTTAAATGCTGAGTGTGTGTGTCTCCGGGCAATGCACATTCAGGCTTTTCTTTCCTGTGTGCGTTAATAAAATGAAAAAATTTAAAGGTGATGATTTTAAGTCATTCTCAGCCAGATTGTAAGACCTACAGGCGAGGCCTCTCCTTTGACTCTGAGGCCAAGCCAGCCTTCAAAGTTCTGATTCCTGTGAAAGGCAATTATTACCACCAGGTGGCAGCAGATCTAACCAGTCTTGCACAGCTAGTTGAACAAAGCTAAAGTTCACACACCCCATGAGCCAGAAGTAGAAAATCCTACAAGGGACAGAAGCTAATGATACTGTCTCCACCTTTTTTTCTGCTAACCCCAGCATGGACAGTCTGGGACATGCACACACAGCAGAACTATTTGAAGGTTCAAAAGTTCTCTGGAGAAATAAAGAGGTAGCAGGTGATCCATAGGAACAGTCCTAATCCCCACTTGTGAGGCCCAGTTTGAATAAGCAGCACTAGAGCATCCCCTTGTGTGTTTTTGGTCTAGGACAAGTGCTGAATATCACAGAGGCCATGCCCTGGTCCCAGGGTGCCCAGGCTGTGAGGCCAGGCTTGGTGCTTCATCAGGATACCTCCTGGAGGACTAGAGTTTCTGTAGCCCTCTGACCTGGCTCTGGCATTCTTAAGGGATGGTCATATCACTTGCCTGATCTTTTTTCAATTCCCCAAAAGGGCTTGGCATTTGTGTGATTGTAAAGCCAGTGCACACCCTTATGTTCTGATTTACCACTGGGTAACTCTATGACTTGTTCTTATTGTTTCCAGAATACCGCCCTCCTTCCACCAAAAGCTTGATGCTATCAGAGGCCGTGTGCTTAGAAACATCACACTGCCTTTGCAGTTCATGTCTGTAATCCTAACGTTCAGGAAACTGAGGCAGGAGGATTGCCATGAGTTTAAGGTCAGTCTGAGTCACATAATGAATACCAAATCATCAGGACTATATAGAAAGATGTTGTCTCAAAAAGCAAACAATAAAGGACATTTTATTGTGGCCAAGAAGTGACCACTCATGTTACCAAGCAGGAAGTGGTTTGTTCTAAACCTCAGTTTCCCCGTATGTAAAATCTTTGCATTGTGTACATGCAAAGGAGGTTCTGTCTTCAACAGTTCCTAGAAGACCAGGGCTTAGATAATGCTAAGGAGTCTCTTCTATATTATCCAAGCCTCCTGGCAAGATAAAAAGAAGGACAGGTCTGCTCAGAAAAATGGACACCGAGGCCACCATACAGGCATCCCTGCAGGTTGCAGGTTCACTGTGCTGATGGCTTATATCTCTCCACTTAGGAACTGGAACAAAATGAGCAGCTTAGTAGGTGCTGTTCCTTAAAGTAATTCTTCTTTTTATGAAGGTGGGCAGCTGGGAGGATCACAGTCTTTCCTCATGATTCTTCTAATAGCAGCAACAATAAAAGTAATAAATTAGGCCATGATGAGCCCTATCTTCTCATGGCTGACAGCAATGTCTACTTAGAGCTGCCACCTGCTGATGCCCACATCAGCTCCGTGCCAGATAAATCTCCTGTTGCAGTGTTGTGGGGAAATCTTGCTGTGGGCACCTAGTTTGCACTGGTAGCACCCACTCTATGAGGGACCCTTGTTTTTCCCAAGCTGCCAGAGGCCAGTGTCTGCTTTGCACAGTTCCTCTCTGTATCCAGCTGTGAGTTGACATTCTCCATCTTCCACCCTCACCCCAGTTTTCTCTTTTACTCTAAACTCTTAGTAGCATTGCCAACCCACCTCTCCTGTCTGCTACCCTAAGACCCAGGATTCTGACCATATCACATGTTTATGGAGAAGTGTTCTCAGATATGGGGCTGGGGAGTCTCCTTTCTATTATATATTATCTTTCTTGGGGACCATATATCTTTGTTCCTACCCAAAAGTGTATTCTTTCTTCCCGTGGATCAAAGCCAAATGCAAAGACATGGATGTAGTTGAGTTTCTTTCCAAGGGTTCCAATCCTTCACAACACCAAGACCATCATAAAGAGCTCTGGGAAGATCACCAAGTGATACTAACAGTTCTGAACGTTTGTTGGACTTCTGTGTGAGCTCCATAAATTGGAGAGTCACTTTTTATTCTTGAGTAAAACAACGTCTTATGTTATGAGTCACAGATGAAGCTTGAGGGCAGGCACAAGACCTACACAGTTCAAACCAGACAGGATCCAAGCATAGAGAAGAGAAAGTAGGCACAAAGTCCCACATGCTAACAAGAAGCTGCTGGGGAAGAGGAAAAAAAATCAATTTTCTTCAAAGGAGTGACACTGGGTTTATCAACTACATTTTAGGCCAGGCTGCATGCTGAAGAGTAGTTGGGATGAATTTGTTTGCTGTGTGTGTGTGTGTGTGTGTGTGTGTGTGTGTGTGTGTGTGTGTGT
>CAJQZJ010000619.1:98230-146177 GCA_907164525.1 Lophiomys imhausi | reverse complement strand
TGTGTGTGTGTGTGTGTGTGTGTGTGTGTGTGTGTGTGTGTGTGTGTATGGTTTTATCTTGTTTTTTATGTCTATTTGTTTATTTTGATTTTATTTTTTCTTTTAGAGAGAAAAGATATTAAGAACATAAAGTTGAGCGAGTAGGGAGGTCGGAGGATCTGGGATCTCGGAGGAGTTGGGGAAAGGGAAAGAATATGATCAAAATATATTGTATGAAAAATTTTAAACAAAGTAATTTTATTAGTTCTTTGAGAATACTCATTGTATTTTGAACATCATAGTCCCTTTCCCCATCTCCTTCCAGATATATGCCCACTTCTGTACCCTTCTGATTTTGTGTTCTTATTTATTTATTTTTTTAAACACACGGAGATCCACCAGTGCTGTTCATATACTCTTAGGTATGTGGTCAACTACATCCTTTAAGGCTCAGGGATCATCAAGGGTGAAGGAGTAGAAAGAGTGTAAGAACCAGGTGTGGAAGGTGATTCCAAGGAAACAGTGTTTCCAAACACAATTGGACAGTTGCACAGTGTCTGCACAAGGTCAAGTCTGACAAAAGCACAGCATGGAGGCGGGGAGGTGGGCATGAGCTCCTGCCCCTTAGCTGAGGAGCTATTGGTCATTGGTAGTTCTGGGAGAAGTGGGGTGAGTTTCCTTAATAGAAAAGTTTTGGAGCTGTGACAGCCTCTCATCCTATACCATTAACAAATGACCTCTGTGAGTGCCGGAGTTACCTCTTTGGCTTTTCATTTTCTCTCAAGGTTTCAGTCTAATAATTTTTCACTTATCAGTTCCCTTGAAAGGGAAGCTACTTACATTTTTTTTTTTTTTTTTTTAGTATTGTATTTAGAGTGGAGGATTGAACCTAGGCCCCTTGTTCATGCTAAGTGCAGACTTTATCACTGAGTTATATCTCCCTATTGTTTGATTTTTTTTGAGGAATTTAGGGGAACTTTTGTGTAGACTTTTGGAATTATTCAAATTATTAACAGAGTTGGAAGTCATTGCCAACCCTAAATTCCAGGGAATGAAATGAGGCATAACTGGTTTTATCCTTTGGGGGTTAGAGCTGAATCTTATCAATAAAATAATGTGACTATTTGTAGCTTCTAGGTGCAAGCTCCTCTGCTAAATGCCATGAGCAATACAGAAAGGAACCTCCTGGAGTGCCCATCCTCCAACCACTGTGGACTGGCTTGGCAGACATTCCACACTCTGCTGAGATAAAGCAACTATCTGAAAAGGCAGGTGTAGATAATAATCTTTGGAAGCTCATGTCTGTATCAGGAAGCTTCAAGCAGAGGAATTTGTTAGCCCAGGTGTGGAAGGAGGGGTATGATAGTCAGATTCCACATTGGAGGCAGAGAGGTCAATGGTCAGCAGACGATGAATTCTTCCAGGGGACACAGAGAAGCTGAATGCAGTTCACTCAGGCCTTTCACAGGTGTGTGCCTCCTCTGCTGCATCTGATTTGTAACAAGTCTGGGATGTAGGTCTGGCTGTGAAGGGCACCTCTCCGCAATGTGTACTTACCTGAACTGTTAGCATGCTGAGTGCTGTGGAGCCAGTAGACTAGAATGAGGAATGTTTGCTTCTGAAAGTATTTCTACAGGGATGGGCACCTCAATAATGCATATTTACAGTCTTAAGTGTAATATTTCTATGCCATATTAGCAAAGGTGTTTACGTTTCAACGAATTATTCCAGAGCTGGAGAGATGGCTCAGTGGTTAAGAGCACATATTGATCTTCCTGAGGAATTGAGTTCAAGCCCCAGCACCCACATCAGGTGACATACAACTGCCTTTAACCCTAGCTCCAGGGGAATCTGGTACCTCTGACGTCTGTGGGCACTTGAATTCATGTGCATACACCCCCTACACATAATTAAAATAATAAAAAATAAATCTTAAAAAAAGAATTATTAAAAAAAGAGCATGCTTTAGGAAGTTATTTGGCCTACAGATTGTCAGAAAGCCTGTGTGGTAGACCTTAGTAGGATGTCAGCTCCTGAAGCCAGCCTATGATTCACATGTGTTTTCTTTGATGTGTTTATCCTGGATCTGCTGTTTCTCTGGCTCAGAGGTCTGTAAAACTGACTCATCTTTCTGTAGCTAACCTGAGAGTTTCTTAAAAAGAAATACAGGGGGAGGAGTGTTTGCAAACCAATTTCTCATTTTCAAGTCTGTCCTTTACTGCAGAAGCCAGTCTTAGACCCGCAAGCTAGAATCCCAGTATGATGAGTATCCCATTATTGCATTGAAATACCAATGGGAGGATTCTCCTTACCATTTAAAACCCCACCCAGCCTCTGCCTCCTGTAGTTGGAGCTATTACAGGAAGATGTTGATTTGGCTGATAATGTTTAAAGCATATAGACAAAAATAGAGGACAATGCAATGTCTCTGTTGCTATCACCCCAGCTCACCAAATTTTAACACAGTATTCTACTTGAGTTTTGCTTAAAGAAATCAACTACTGAAAGAAATTGAGACCCTCTCTATTTATTTGATACACTCTTATTTCCATAGCGGTTAAGTGCCGTCATCAATTCAAGTATCATTTCCAGGCATGTTGTTTTATACTTTTAGTTCGTATTTTCTCCACAACTGTTATAAAGTATGGCATTATTATAGGTTTTCAAGCTATGTGAATGGAATAATGTTAATGATATAATTTGGACTTATTTTCCCTCACCGTCTTTATTGCTTGCTTCTTTCTTTTTTTTCTGTTTTTTTTTTTTTATTGTCTTGATAATGTTTTCTATGATTTTCAGTCTGGCTTTGGGAACAATAGATGCTTCCATTTATAAATGCTTATATCTATACCTAAACCTATATATATATATATATATATATATACATTTAAATCTATATTTAAATTAGATAAACATCTAATTAAATATATCTAATTTAAATAAGTAATATATATCTAATTTAAATATATCTATATCTACAGTGTATATAGATTTAACTTCATTGAAAAATGGAATCTATATTTCTGTTGTTCACAAATGCATTGGAGAAGGGTGAAGAGATGTCTCAGTGGCGAAGGGCACTGACTACTCTTCCAGCGGAGCCAGGTTCAAATCCCAGTACCATGGCACCTCACAATTGACACTCTCACATAGACATACGTGCAAGCAAAACCACAAATGCATGAGAAGTGGCTTAATGAATCATGATATTCACTGAATACCCACCACTTTTGCTATCATTATGTAGAGCTTTAATTTACCTCTTAATACAAAATAAGAGATTTTAAAGTAGACAATCAAGTTAATCAGCGTATTTGATGAAACTGATTCACTGTTACTTCCGTGTTTAAATACATCCCTTAAGCATCTTTCGTGGGCCTTGAGCCACAGGGGTGGCAGCAGCCAGCACTGCTAGGATGAACAAATATGTGATGGAGAGGTGGGAAAGATAGAAAAGCAGAGCAGTGCATGAGCAATGGAGAGAGGCAGACCTGGAAATGTGATGGTGTTGACAAGTAGGAGGGTTGAGGCTGACATGCTGTCATTGCCCAATAGGGTCAGTGGGATGGTCTACAGTAGCCTGGAGCTTACGCAGATGCAGACTCAGCCCAGATACAACCTGCCATTCCAGCCCTGGGACCCCCTGGCTCTGGGCAACAACAGAAGCCTAAGATGAGGAAAGGTTCATTTTCCGGATTGGACCTCCTCCATGGACCACTGTGGTACTAGAAGTCACAGGAGGCTGTGTTGGTGTCTGCAGTCCATGCTGCTGTCCCAGAACATGATGAAACCTGAGATCCATGTGGACATATGCATTCTGTGCTGCTGGCTGCCTGATGCCTTGGTGATGTCCTAGTGCTTTGCTCCCTGGGGGGAGGGGGCATGCTATGTGTAGCCAGTCACCTGAGACCATGTTGAGGCCCATGGTCCATGCAGCGGCTGAGGGCCATGAGTGGTCAGTGGTCCTGATATGGCCAGGGGCCTTGTTACCCCCAAAACTCATGCAGATATCCATGGTCTAGGCTGCTGCCTGAAGCCAGGTTGATGTCTTTGGGCAGGGGAGTGCTGGCCCTGCCCCTCACCGGACAGCTAGTCCTACCCCTTTTAGGAGAGCTGGCCCTATCCTTCTCTTACTACCGCACCTTTCTCCTCAGTTGATGGCTTCTGGCATGGATAAAGGTGGAGAAAGATTCACCTTCCCTTGAGGAGCCTGGCCACTAGGAATTTGACCATGCCCCAGTGAGTATATGGACAACACAAAATGGACTTTTTCTTTTTTTCCCTTTTCTTATATTTTTGGGGTCAGGGAGGTCATGAGAAAAGAGGGGCAGACATAGGAAGACTGGGAGGTGAGCAAGATCAGGTGGATGATGTGAGATCCCCAAATAATCATTAAAAAAAGAGAGAGAGAGAAAAGACAGCTTGTAGTGAAATGTGTACTAGACTAAACCTGTGAATGTTTAAAATGCCTTTATTTTTGTCCTTTCTCTTAAAGAATGCAGTGTTTACTAAGAGTAACACTTTCAGGTGAATACTTTGAATATGTCACTCAGTTCTTTTCTGGCTCAGTTGTTGCTGAGAAGTTCTGATCCATCTGCTCGGAAAATAGTTTTTCTAGTGTTCACTGAAGCCAAAAGTACATTGTATCTCTGTCCTTGTCTTCCATATCTGGTATCTTTATTGGCTCATCTCATTTTGTTTTCTTCTTTTTCTGAACTTCAGAACAGATTCTAAAGATTTCCATCCACTGACATTTCATTTCTGGCCAAATAGTTGCTACTCTTTAATTTTTATTTATGTGGCACAGATATCTATGGCTGTCTAAAAAAAAAAAAAAATCATTCCCAAAATTTTGTAGTATAAAACAATGATCATTTTATGTAATCCTTGCTGATTCTGAGTCATGCATTTCTTCAGGGGAATGACTTTTCATGGCTGCACCAAATCAGAGGCCTGAACTAAGAATTATTGAATCCCTGGAAGTGTCTTGGCTGTTGGGGAATCAGACATTTCACTCACATGTCCCAGCTACACCATGGCCTCACTCTACATAGAAAACTTACATCCTAGTGGAACTGAGAAATGCCACAGGAGTAGTGTGGGCACCCGTCCTCTCCGTGGAGACCACAGGGATTCGATCACCCATTGTTACTTGGGCGACGAATTTTGATGTTTATAAAGAGCAAGTCAGTCCAGTATCTATCATTTGGAGTGGGCTATACAGTCTTTAAAATTTGTCATTTTAAATCCATTGACAGAAAAGCACATATTCTACTTTTGGTAACATCCTTTCATGTAAGATGGTTTGTGATTGAAAATGGCTCCAAGGACTACAGATTTATACACTTCAGTGCACAGGAAGCAGCTGAGAGAGCTATTGAAAAGCTGAATGAGAGGCTTGTGAATGGTTGCACAGTACTTGATGGATGATTTAAGTCTCATAAAGAATGAGGAGCAGAACTTGGGGCATGGGCAAATATGTTCATCAATGTGTACATCAAGAATTTGGGAGGAGAAGTGGATGGTGAACACCTTAAGGATGTCTCTTGCAAGTCTGGACTTGTTTGTGGTGTGAAAATGATGGCGGATTAAAATCCTAAAGCTGTGTGTGTAAGCACAAAGACACACAGGAAGCTGTGGGTGATTGGAAGGTGCTCAAGGGAAGACACATTCACATTAGCCAAGCTCAGAAAGTGTGAAACAGAAGATGAAACCTAAGAGCAAATCTGAGCAGGTGAACCAACATAAGAGCGTCAGATGTCATATGTGTAATTCCTTCCATGAAAACATCTGGATACTGAGTTTTGACAGTGAGTGTCTTGGGAAGTTTCTACACTTGGTGAATGCATGAATGCAAGGGCTACAGTGGAGAGCCCTTGGAGCAAAGGGGCTGGTTCTGTGACTTTCTCTTCCCCTAAAGAAACTACGAACACAGTGTGGAAATGAATGGTAGAACTGTGGCCACAAAGTCACTGTATGTAGCTGTAGCTAAGGGCAACCAAGAGTGTCAGGACTGTTTCATCAAGCAGTACATGCGGAGAATGGCAAGAGTGGAGCTGTGCCCAACCCTGCCATCAACCCTCACCAGCCAACACTTCCTTTAGGTTACTCTATCACAGTCATTCCAAAGACTCAGAACTGAGCCCTCTTACTATCACTCTAGCCAAACTGTGTAACCAAGTCCTCACTTGACTAGTTAAGATGCCAAACCTCACCCATTCCAAGCTTTGCCCAGTGCTATCTGCCTAGCTGTTCCTAGATCCCTGTTTTGTATAGTGAGACCAGTTCCCTCACAGGTTCCACAAGTCTTGCTAATGCAATGTGCTACCAACACTTCAGCACCTATTCCTCCTGTCCACTACTTCCCAGAATAAATATGCTATGGGAGCCTGCAGCCCCCAGCAACTTCTTCATGTTCAGCTGCAAGTCACCATGCAGGAGGATGCCATTCTTGTCCAAGGTCAGGAACCTTTGACTGATTTCATGTTAGCATCTGTCCCCCACCAAGAGCAAAAGCTGGGTGAGCAGCTGTTTCCTCTTACTCAAGCTGCATGCACTCTCTCTTCTTGCAGATAAATCACTGGTTTCATGCTGGATACTGATGGCTCTGAACGCTTTCATATACCTGAGTTTCCAGAGCCTCTCCAGTGTAAGGCTATTGAAACTGCAAGGCCACCAATCAATGCGTCTGCCCAGAAAGCAGATTCACTCATAGTACAGCTGTTTCAAATTACTCAGGAAATAGGAAAGAAACTTGGGTTTCACTGAAGAAAAATATCTGAACACTGGAAAACAATAATATTATGAGAACAATTGAAATTATAAAATAAATTTGAAATAGAAAGGACATGGTCCACCTTACAATCTGAGCAAATACCAGGTCCAGCAGACAATGGTAATTTTACAGTACTTTAAAGTCAAACAAAGGGGTTTGGGGGCTGGAGAGATGGCTCAGTGGTTAGGAGCATGTACTGTTCTTGAAGAAGGCTGGAGTTCAGTTTCCAGAACCCACATTGGGTGGTTCACAACCACCTGTAACTCCAGCTCCAGGGGGATCTGATGTCTCTGGCCTCTGTGGGCATCATCAGCACTCATTTGTACATACATCCTCATACACTACACATGCACATAAAAGAAAGGAGGAAGGAATGCAATTACACTTAAATAAAAATGTAAGTAGTTAATTAAAAATAAAATAATCTTAAAAATAAATCAAATGGACAGAGGTCTTGGGAGTTGGCTTAATGAGGGAAGTGCTCACTATGCAAATGTGATGTAAATCCATAAAGGTCAGGTGGGCGTGGCCACCCACTGGTAACCCCAGCAGGGAGAGCTCTGTGTTCAAATGAGATTCTTTATCTCAGATGTGTTCACACATGTAAATATGCATATGCAAAAAAAATCCCAGAAGAACACAAACAAGCAAGCACCCCACAGTAGTATAAGAAAATGAATGTTTTACAGTGTCTGGGGAAAAGCATTTTTCAATAATACACACATATTTAAAATATTCCGTCCTACATTAGGTTGGCTTACACAATTGGAGGCAGGGTGGGCTAACAATGGCTGTCTGCATGATAGAAAATCAGGGATCTCTGTAGTTCTCCAGAATAAGAAGCTGGAAGCTCCCAACAAGGTGATCTAACAGTGCAGTCACTCTGGAAGGGCAGAGCTTGCATGCTCTGACTGGCTTCCTCCTTTCTCCATGTTTAGCCTACCTGGGCCCCTGACCTATTGAATGGTGCTACCCACATTCAGAGGTGGTCTTTGTTCCTCAGTTATTATCCACTTGTAACTAGTCTCTGGAAATGCCCTTGCAGGCAAACACAGGAGTGTGGTACTTCTCTCTGCTACACCTCCCAATGCAACCCAGTTGATCAAGGTTAATCATCTGAAGCCCACCTCTTGTCAATTTGATACGTGAGCCTGTCATCATAAACCATAATTAATCTCCAAATAAAGATGAGGAGGGCATAATTCCATTTAACATGCTATTACTATTATGCATGCAGCAGAAAACTTATTCTTTCCTTGAATTGGTAGGAAAGTTTCTGCTGGATGCTTCATCTTCTAAAAGCCTCTATCTTAAGTAAGATAATGCAGACTTATTAACACGTATTGATTACCTCAATTGATGTTATGTGATAAAAGAGTAAGAGGAGAGGAAATGAGGGTATCTGCTTAATATAGGTATATATGTATACAAAAATATTCTTAATGAATAGGGAAAAATATAACTACAACCCTCATGTCTGTAGTTGATCATAAGGCCATGTGGATGAGTGCAGATGCCTGCAGAGGTTAGAGAAGTTGGATTCCCCCTGCAGTTGGAGTTATGCTAAGTTTTTTTTGTGAGCTGCTTGATGTGGATGCTAGAAATTGAGTGGGGGTTCTCTGTAAAAGTAGTACACAGTCTTAAAGACAGGGTTTCAACTATAGCCTAGACTGACTTGGAACTCATTATATAGATAAGAATGCCCAAGAACTCATGGCAATCTTCCTGCCTCAGCCTCTACAGTTCTGGGATTGTAGATGCGGGCAAACATGCCTGGGCCTGGCTTTAACTGAGTTTTTTATGTGATTCTATTTTCTCTCATCGGTGAGTGAGCCAACCATCCTTCTTTTTATTTTTCAAACCCCTTTCAGTGGTTTTCTTAGAGTTTGCAAGGGAAAATACATTTACAGGAAACCCACCTCTACTTTCAAATAATAGTACACTGCTCCAAGGGTGTCTGAACTATCTTATAACAAAATATTTCAGCTCCCTCCTGGACACTTTTTGTTGGTGTCATTCATTCCGTGTAATCCTAAGCACACACAGCATATGCATATCCATAAATTTAATTCTGAAAGCATTAGTTTGAACAATCTTTTGTTTGTCTAATCAATTAAAAATAAAAGAATGTTTTATATTATCCTCACATCCTCTTTTCTGTAGTACTATTTTTTTTTTTTGTTTTTTATATTGGTTTTTCGAGACAGGGTTTCTCTGTTTAACAGCTCTGGCTGTCCTGGATTCGCTTTGTAGACCAGGCTGGCCTCGAACTCGCAAAGATCCGTTTGCCTCTGCCTCCCAAGTGCTGGGATTAAAGGCATGCGCCACCACCGCCCGGCTTGTAGTACTATTTTTTAAACGAAGATTTTATTTTTAATTTTGTGGGTATGTGTGCATTTGTACTCATACATGAGTGTGGTTACAGCAGAGTCCAGAAGAGCACATCAGATACCCTGGAGCTGGAGTGACAGGTAGTTGTGAGCCATCCACGTGAGTGCGGGGAACGAGTCCTCTTCAAAAACAGTGTGTGCTCTTAACCCCTGAGCCAACCCTTCAGCCTGTTCTTCCTTTTTTCTGATTCATGTTTTTATGTCATTTTCTTTCTCTCTAAAAAATTCTTTTTATCACTTTTTTTCCCTTAGAAAATCTATTGTTCCACCTACCTGTGCCCACTCTACATTTGAAGGACAGTTTTATGGGGTTCAGAATTTTAGGCTTGTGGGTGTGTTTTATCTTGGAACATGTTGGACATCTCCCTGCACCGTCTTCTTGCTCACATATTTTCAGAGGGAAGCTGGGCATAGTTCTTAGCTTTTGCTCCTCTGTAGGTCACGTGTTTTCTCCATGGCTTCTTTCAAGACTTTTACTGGTTTATGGTTTTGTGCAGTTTGAATAGAGTGTGTCTAGTTGAAGCTTGCTTTCTTCCATTTCTCTCTCTCTCTCTCTCTCTCTCTCTCTCTCTCTGTCCCTCCCTCCCTTCTTTCCTTCCTTCTTTTACAATTTAGCTTTCTGGTTCTGTATTTCAGCATCTGACAATTTGGGGGAAATTCTGCTGTCATTGCTTCAAACGTTCTTCTATCTCACGTCTCTCCCTTATCAGTCCTATGTTTTACATGTTGGTTGTACCTATTCGGCTCACAATTTGGACATTGTTATTATATACAATTTTCAGTATTTGTATTGTGTAGCAATTTTCCTTAAATTGAAACATTCCCTCCCAGAGGGAGGGAGACTCTTCCGAGACAATTCTGAGAAAGGTGAATCTTACAAGGTTCATATGACCCCTCACCGAGCTTATATAAACAGCAAGAAGAACTGGAAAAAGAAGACTCTCCTACCAACCAAGCTGTCTGTGAGACTCCATCCAACCTCCTAAGTTGTCTGCAAGTCTTGTAGTGAGCTCCAGGGTTGTGGCTCCCCTGAATGTCACCCAGGTTAGAGTGAGCTTTTGATGTTGCTGTTGCTTTTGAATCATCCATATTCCTGTAATTAAGACCTCACCTCATATTTGTAAGTAGGCTTGGTAAACCTAATAGTTTGTCAAGTTCTTTGGAGGAATCCTTACATTGGTATGTTATTAGCTCTTTATCTTGCGGTATACAAATGTTGTTTATGGTGCCCCAGGAAGGGTTAACTGTATATGCAACAGGTACATGTATGTCCAGATACATATGCCTGAAGGTGTATATATAGATTACTACATAAATTCTTGTGTTGCACATATAATAAAGAGACATATCATAAGAAGTTGCTTCAGGTGATTAAGGAGGTGAGCAAGTCCCAAGGCCTGCAAGGTGAGAAGCAAACAGAAGGCCCAGGAGAGATGAAGGATTAGTTACAGTTCTTAACAAAAGACATGAGACCCAGGAAAGCTAGTGCCATGGCTCCTCTCTGAAGTTTGCATGCTTCAGCCTCAGGAAAAGCTGATACTTCACTTTGAGTCTGTGGCAAGAAAACTGCCAGTGCCCAAGTAAAAAAAGTCTGTTGTCTCTCACCTGGAGAGGGTCAGCCTTTTTGTCTGATTCTAGAGTACAAAACACCATTTGTGTATTAGGTTCTTCAGAGAAAGAGAGTCAAGCTTCTCCATTCTCCTCAATGCTAAGTGCAATAGTCTGCTTCTTGTAGACCCAAGAAAAAGCAGGTGGAGTAATTGGAAGGCCTGAGAACCAGAAAGTCCATGATGGAGACTCCAGTTTTCAGACTTTCCGCTTCAGGTGATAAGAAGATTGAGGTCCCAGTCTAACAGTCACAGGGAGAGAAAATTCAGCCTCTCTCTTCCTTTCATTCTGTTTAGGTCTTCACTATTGGACACCCACCCCATGTGGAGGGCTCTCTGTTTTATTCACCAAGTAAATGTTACTACTCTTTTCTGGAAACAGGCAAAATAGGTTTTGGTTTTTGTTTGTTTGTTTTGCACAAATAGTGTTAACTAGATATTTAAGCATTTCATGGCCCAATTAAATTGGTTCATGAAATTCATCATCATGAGGCTGAACATGTTGCTCGGTCATATAGCACTCGCCTAGAATGTACTAGGCTCGAGGTTTGATCTCTAGTACTGCAAGACCAAACCAACAGAAACCAACACCATCACAAACTGACTAAATGGAGGTCTGAGTTTGGGGAAGGCAATCTGCATTCCTCATTCTACCAAAGTAAACATTAATCTCTATCAAGAATGTCCTCACAGAGGGCCCTCAAATTATGTTTGACCTAGTGTCTGTGCTCCATATGGGCAAGTCAGGTTGACAGAATTTATCATCACATTGACCAACCTGTTGTGTCCAGGTTGCAATTTTGGAAGGTTTGTTTGCCCCGTGTTTGCATGAATCAAGAGGGAGAGAGAAAGAGGGAATTTGGGGCTCAGGACCACGTGAAGTGTTCAAAGGAATTAGGAGTTCAGGATTTGGAGGTGGGTGTCGAAAGTGGTGAGAGATAAAAGCTGGAATTGTGCTGAGGGGGCATGTGCTGAAGTGACTTGGATTCTGTGCCAGGCAACTTGTCCTTTTCCAGCATATAATTAAGGGCTCTAAGCAAGGGTGGGGGGGGTGCGCTCAGATTTGCATTTTAGAAAGGTCTCCAACCTGCCTTCCTACATTGGGCAGAACACTCCGGGTATTCATTATTCAAATGCCAACCAAAATGGGCACCAGAAAGGCTAAATCAAAATTGTATCTGTAAGAACTGTCAAATATAACTCTGCTCTTATCTGTAGTGACAGCCAAAATCCGAGATGTGCAGTCAGAGCGGCTGGCCTGCAGTCCCATGGAGAGGGTCCCTCCTCTACTCAAAGAGCTCCATTTATAGCCTGTGGCACTTCTCCTCTGGGCAAAGAGAATGGATTTGAGATAAAAACAGGCCAGGAGCTGCTCCCACTGGTCCTAGCTGTAACGTCTGTGACTTCCATTGCATCAGCGATGCAATCTGATGACCCCATCCAGTACCCAGGCTGTGGGTGGCTTCCCTTTCTCTCTAGTCTTTGTCTTGTGTTCTAGTCATAGGAGCCACTTTCCCTCTGTCCAATTTCACGTTCTTTCTAGTCTCAGTTGTTTTTCACCCTCTCTTTCCTTGGCATGAAGCATTCTGTTCTCACTCCTCACAACAAGGTTTCCTTCAAATCTTTCAGGTCTCAGCCTCAGGGTCACCTTCCCCAAAGAGGTCCCCTCTGATTACATTATCCAAGCAAGTCACCTGTTTATTTTTTCACCATAGTGTTTGTGCATTTTTCCATGGCTCCTTTGGTAACAATTTCATCCACGACTGTATTTAATTACTTCTTGTCCCCCTTCTGTGTTGAAATGTAGTACCACAAAGGCAGGAATATTGACCTGTCTTGCTCACCTTCAAGTCTCTACCAGATAGAATAATTGTTTAGTAAGAAATAGGCACCTGATAAACACTTGCTGATTAAATGAACAATACCAAAATGATATTCAGTCTGAAGTTGATGAGAGCTGCCTAATTGTCACTACAGTTAAATGCTCATTATTAGGCACGAACAAGAGGCAGAAAATGGGAAAGGGAGAAATAATTGTAGCATTGCCCAATATATCACTTTTACAAATATTAGCTTATTTAATGAGAAATGAGAGGATCATCTGGAGACCCACATTCTTCTGTAAGTGATCAGTACTTTCTTTTGTATGTCTAGAGATGGTCAGATAGTTTAATGTCAAAGGACTCTCTACTTCCATTCTCCACCAATGGAGTAAACATTCATGATTAGTAACAACCATATCCAAGTAGTGAGCAACAACTTTATCTGAGCACATGACATGCCAGCCAGCCTGCACTGTAGGCATTGTACCTTACCTGGCTGGAAGCTAAGGCTTATAGAAAATTGAAAATGACAAAAGAGAAATCTGAACTCAGATCTGCCTATTCTAAATGATCACACACCTTTTATCATACTGTGTTCAGTAACTACTGCCAGACAGCTTTGGAATTTGTATTGCCCCTTTCATGGATATATTTCTGGTGTATAGAAGAATTCCAGTCATGGAGTAGGTACTCAATAACTATTGAATGAATGAATGAATAAATGAGATCAGTCCTTAGGGACCAGTGTTTTCTAGTGGAATAATGTTTGGTATGTGTTCTGTGACATAACAGCTACTTCACAAATATCTGTTGTTACATTTTTATTTAGGAAACAAAAAGAGAGAAAGGTCCCCCCACAGGAGTACAGGAAAGACAGATGACTGCAGAAGGACCAGGGAGGGGTGTGTTTTCCTATCTCAGTGGTTCTCTCTCAGGAAGGGCTTTTGTTCCTAGAGGACATTTGGCAGTGTCTGGAGACAATTTTGATTATAGTTAGAGGACTTGGCATCAGTGAGTAGACGAGAAGGATGCTTTAAACACCCTGAGATACACAGGACATCCCTTCAACAGAGCAGCACCCGTCCAAATGTCAACAGCGTTGGAACTAATGAGGTAAGATGCAATGGTGGAGCTCAGGACACAGTGGAAGAGGTCCTTCACATTTCTGCCTGTCCACATCAATGTGTGGTAAAGAAAGAGGGTGAGAGGAAAAGGAGTGGGGGCAGAATGGGCAAAGGTCTTCCTGTCAAAAAGTTTTCACAAAGGAGTATGTCAGTATGCTTCATGCCATTTCCAAGCCAATGTGGTCACAGACTGAAAAACCATCAGTTGGTTTTCAGACCAAGTTGGGGAGCCACGTTGGAGCAGACATTATTCATTAAGAGTGTTCTCCTTGACCTCTCACTAGGAAACAGGAGGAGTGACAGAGGTGGCAGCAGGGGTAGGAGTGTCTTGCCTGGAGTTCTCCCGAAAGATCATTCAGTAAGCACTTATGGGAAGTTGACTTCCTTTGAGGCATGATCTCAGGAGGGAAAAGGGAAGGAGGAAAAGTTGATCAGGACTGTACTTTTGAGTTGGTCATTGCTTCCCTGAGACCTAAGAAACATGACTGAATTGTTTTATGAATAGGGGATTCTTGTGCCACTAGACTAGAAGGAAAAGAATTACTTCATTGGGAGGGATCATTGTCCCTGATTATCTAGATACATTGGACACATTCTGACATCTTGATGAAAATGCACTAAGAGTGTCCCAACATACCTCTATGTTCCACATATGCTCCTCTAAGACCTTACTGCTACAACAACTTCAGTTTCTAGGGACCATCAGGGACAATATACTCTGCCAAAGTGGTGGTTGTTTTCCTTACTTCCTAATCAATTGGTATGTGAATCCAAAAATGACTAGATCATTGTTTTAAGATCTCAGTTCAGTAGAACCTAACATATTCCTGGTTAAGCCTCCCCTTGATGTAATCTTGACAGATTAATTTAGTTATAGAAGCACATTTTTTTTTTTTTTTTTTTGGAAGGAAGGCTTTGGAATGAAGGTGAGAGATATCCTTGCTACTTCTTCCTTTCAGATTCTGGAACACATACATTTTAGACACTGGGGGACATTACACTAGGTGTGGCCTTTGGTTCATTCCACATGTATTACATTATAGAGGAAACGCTCCAAATCATACAGGTGTTGTTCCTGCTCTGCCTCTTACTCAGTCTTTTAAGAAGACTTTCATTGTTTCTCTAGGATGTAGTAAATGACCACCCCACAATCAAATGGCTCCTTTGTCATGGAAAAAACAAACAAACCTCATATCCTTTGAAGTGGAGAAATATCATTTAAGGTGGTTTTGTACAAGCATAATGTCTTGTAAATCCTTGCATGGGGGTACCGTAGGAGGTACATCAGGTAGGTAAACTAATCTACTGTGTGGTTTAGGGGACAATTTCAGTAAGGTTGAATTAGGGTACCCTGTAAGATGGAGGGGTCTGTTATGTGCATCCTGGTTCAGGTGGTACATGTCTAGTGGTCTTAAGGGATTGTGTCACTTCAAAGGATCTGTCTGATGATAGGACAGCTACTCAACTGCAGAGAGAGTTATATTGTACAGGTGAGACAAAGCCCAAGCTGAGGCCCATTTATAATATCTATCCCTGCTGCTGTGCCTTCTCCATTTGTGAGCCATTGCTGAAGCACAGGTGAGGGAATCTGACTGCTATGAGAGAAAACATGGCAGTTGAATCTCCCTTCAGTGTGCATTCTCTGATGGGCATTGGTATGAAACAAAATTCTACTGATTGTGGGCATTGGCCTTCCCACCGAGGCTCCCTGTGAACCTCCTTAGATCTTATTGTAAGCATGCCGTTTCCAGTGTAACTTAGTACATGCAAAAGCACAAACTTACAGCACCTCTAATTTCACAGTTGCTTGAAAAGCTGGCACGAACCCAGGCATGATGGGTAGTCTGTCAGAAGATGTCTTTCAAATGGGAAGTGGTTCTCTGCTGCAGATGATGTGGCTTAGACCTAGAGATCTAGAGCTTCTAGCTGCAACTGTCCTGTTGGGCTTGCCAGAAATTCCAAAGAGCATCCTTGCTTGCCACAGATTCTTCTGGCTCTATTGGATTTTCCTTCTGGGCATGAGTATCTGGGAGCTTGGTACAAATTCATGTGAGCTTGGATCTGCTAGAGCATCCTCTTTCATTCTTGCCTAGCCTAAAGTAGGAACACTTCCAGTAAGTCTGATAACTGGCCTGAAATAATGTTCTCAAGGGCTCTACACACTTCTTTCAAAATAAAATAAAGAAAAACAAAACCCTCAATTCTCCCAACAAACACTATCACCCCTAAAAAGGACATATTAGTGTGAACAAGGTACAAGACCCTACCTACGTTGGAGGAAATAATAGCTTCTTTTGTGGAGGGTTGAGGCAGGGTTTCTCTGTGTAGTCTTGGAACATGTAGACTAGGTTTGTCTGGATCCACCTGTTTCTATCTCCCAAGGGCTGAGATTAAAGGCATGCGCCACCTCATCTAGGTTGGATAATAGCTTCTTAATGTGATATTTCTGTTGATTCCTTGCTGTCTACCTAGATATCAGAGAATAGAAGGGAAATTCGAAAAGGAGGGTGAGGGTGGTGGAAGAAGAATTCATGGAAAATGATCCCTGGAAGCTGGAAACCTGGATATCTTTGCTGTGTGTAAATCACTTCAATTCTCCATTGCTCTTGATTTTTCTCACCTCTGAAATGGAATTGGTGAGAATTCTTGCCTCTCAGGATTGTGAGACTCCAAAAGGAAAAGGTGCAGAGGTGTCACTGGCAGAGGCAGAGAAAGCAAGTGCCCAATACTCTGTGTTTACATTTTCTCCCTGCTCACCATCTCTCCACATTGGTCTCTAGTAATTACACTGTCTCAACACAATGTAAAGTAGAAAGGTAAAAGGAAAGTCAACATGACATGGAACTCCTTGTTAACTCAAGTACATGGCTGCCCTCAGAAACATGAGTCTGTAATTGTTTTTTGCTGCAGCATTACTAAGAAGGCAACAAGAAAGCCCTGGTGCCTAGCAACCCATCTCTAACTATACTGTGAATCCTGTAATGAGGACAGGGCAAGGGGTTAGACCTGCAGGTGTGGGCAAGGCATTTCTCAGGAGCAAAGACTCATTTATGTAGAGTCAAAAACCTCTGTTTAGCTCTCCACTTCAGGGTTCAGATAGCCAATGGCAAGGTTGTTAGCCAAGGGATGCCTCTACAAGTCTCTATAGATAAAACATTATAGAAAATCAATGTACAACCTTTATTTTCCATTCTAATTCAGGCACACTGCCTCGGATAGCCAGCGAACGGGGAGCTAATGATTAGGTCAGCAGTGAGTGGAATCCAGGCTGTTTGCGAAGTCAGAAATGCTCACTGTTCATGCAGATGGGCCCACTCAACATTAATTTGTCAGATGATTATTCCCCAAACAAATCTGTTTTCTTCATGTACAGACTGAGGCTGTTAGAACAGATTTTAATACATGGCTTTCCAAACTAATGTTCCACACACTTTAATTGAGCATTTGGCCAAATAAAAGCACTTCGAATGTTTGCTCCAGCCTTCTGCTTTTGTTAGAAAATCTTGATTTGTACTATAGGAAAATATGATGTTTTTTTCTCCTTGTGGTTTGTTGACAGCCACATACTATGAGTGAAAGCATGTTACAGTGAATAGGACAAGCAAGTTCTGATTTGGCTGGAGCTGAACTTTGAGTTCTAGTTGGCTACATGTAACTCCAGATGAATTATTTTGCTGTTCTGAGCTCAACTTTCCCTAACTGTAAAGTAAGCCATAGCATCTGCAAAAAATTAGTGCCCTTAGTTTCTCTCAGAGGGATAAAGTAAATTACACAGGAATAAGTTTTAGGGCATTATGTGCTATATCTGATTAAAGCTATGTTTGATTGGAGTGGTACTTCTCCAAGTATCTTGTACACCTTTTTTATCCTACAAATTTGTACCTACACAGTAGATATTTACCACCTATTCACCATGGTAACAAATATTTAAAATGCGATAAGCTCATTGGTTATAAGCCTATACATTTCCTCCCTAAAGGGGAGAAAAACCTGTGATATTATTTCTACTCCACAATTCTATATTCTTAGGATGATTCATGACATCCCCTTCATTTATCATCCTTACAGACTAATAAATAAGATTTTAAAAATCCTATCTCTCTAGCAATCCAAGTAAAATGACAGACAAAGCATTCCGTTCTCATTCACATTAATAAGTGTGAAAAGGGCCAATTCTGTTAGTCAGAATGAAGCATCCATCCTTATTAGTGGAGGCATAGGAGATGGTGACACTGTCATCTAATTGCATCTTCTGAATCCGTGACAGCTCTTGCAGGGACATCCAAGATGTCCCCAGCCAATGACTGCCCTTAGTTCCAGGATAGCAGACAGGATTTTTATTGCCATCAAATGGAAATTGGTTTGATTAATATGATATATTACATTACTAACTTAATTTAACAGGAAATGCCTGCCATTTGGGACCTATGAAATGCTGAAGATTTCTGCACACGTGTTTAAACTTATGGGGGATAGAAGATATGTATGTGATATGCACACACATGCACAAAGATGCACAGTAGATAGAAACTGGGCCTAGAACAAGAAAGAAGTGACATGATGAAAGCTGGCAGCAACATCTCAGAAGCAATGATTTGCAAGAGATTCCATCTAAATTATCATTTCCCACGTCTAACACAATACATTTTCAGAAGCATGCCCTGTGTTTTAAATAAGAATATATGGAAAGGAACCTGTATACTTTTGTCAATTTGTGTATATGTATGGGTGTGCATGTGTGTGTGTGTGTGTGTGTGTGTGTGTGTGTGTGTGTGTGCGCGTGCGTGCTTTTGACTCCTTACCTCAAAGCGTCCTCTGACAAAGAGATTTGTAGAATCTCAGGGCCAATAATTTTGTTAAATCCAGTAAGGCGTGTGGACAGAAACAGTTGCAGAGAGATTGGGTAACTCATCTAGTATCAGGCAGACATGGAGAGGCAAAGCGTAGAACCTGTTCCACATGCTTTATGGTCCTAACTCCTGACTTGCAGAAGGTGAATGAGGAAACTTTCTGGCTATGGGAGGATAATTTGAGGTGCCACAAAGGTAAAAGAAAGGTCAAGTTCTTCCTAGAGGAGGCCGAGAAAACAAGAGAAACACAGCCTGCTAATGGTAGGCTTTATTCTTGGCAGTTCATGTCTCCAAATTTCATTATTTCAATGCTTTCATCCTTTTGAATGATGATGCAACTCACAGGAGGGATATAGTTGCGGACCCATGCTGCTCCCGAAGCCCCGCAAGTTGATCATTCTGCACCATTGGCAGCTGTCTTTAGAGCTTAGATTCACCCTGTTATTGGACCACCAAAGGGATAGCACATTGCAGGGGCTCTACAGAGCCCAGTGAAGGTGCTGCTGCATAACAGAAATAATCAGGAAGCATGGATCCAAGAGTCTGTGCTGACTCAATGCACATCTTGGTTAGAGTAATTACCTTCCCAACATAATAGACCCAGGATGATCTGTGGAGGGGAAACTGCCACTCAAAAAAGAAGCCTTTACTTTGTCTCAGTTCATTAATCATTTTTTTTGTGTGTGTGGTGAAAAAAATATGTTTATTGAACATAGATCATATATCAGACACTAGGAGGTCACGGTATGTAGATGTATCTTATAAACTATTTATTAATAGCTATAAACACCTACCAACCCCACCAACCCGAGGCACTTTATAAAGGCTGTACTAAGACATAGATGATCTCAGGAGTGTTTCCTTGGGGCAACTAGTCAGCTGTCAGTACCAGTTAGCCAATGGGAACACAGGAACAGTTGCAATCTGTCTGCAGGAACACAGCAATCAGCAGAAGCTGCACTGGTGTATCAGCCTCTTAAGTTCGTCCACGTTTTCCAAACCTCCTCTTGGCAGGTCTGGCTCAGCGTGTGGCCTAGGCCTTGATGTCGAGGCTTCTGCCTGCCTGGGCTTCTTCAGGGTAGGTGCCATTTTCTGAGGCATTTTCTTGGCCTTGGCCTTGGCACTACCTGTCCAGCCCTGCCAAATCTCCACAGGGTGGGCATTACTCTCCTCAGCTAGCCTCAGCCTTCTTGGATAGCCACTCAGCATGTCTATGGCCAGTGTTGGTGGGCCTCAGCCACTCTGTTCACCTGGGCTACATCCAACCTTGGCTCTGCCCCCAAAACATCAACTGGCAAGTTCAGATGTCATTCTCACTGGGCATCCACTGTCACTTGAGGCACCGTTTTCTTTAACTCCATTGGGCTAGTCACAGATCTAGTTGGGGTCTGGTCTTTTCCATCCATGAGGCCTCCACACTGGCAATTGCTGTCCCCTCACTGTGGTCTCTGGTGGGTCTTAGGCTTCAGCAGCCACACCCTTCAGCAGAGTGCTGTCTGAAATCTTTGAGCAGCAATTGGAAGCAATGCCAAGCAAAAATCCTCTTCTCAAGTTTCCTGGGCCTTCCTTTTTATATGCTCTCTATAGTTATGCATCAGGATACCTTCTCATTGGCCATCCTTATGGCCTCCTCCCAGGCTACACCTGTTCCATGATCACCTTCTCTCTCAGGAAGATCCCATACTCTCCCAGGTGCACCTCCCAGGTGCAAGTCATTTAGGATGATTTTGTATGTGCTTTTTATGAGACTATTTTTCAGAAACACTCCTGAAACTTTTACATATTAATTCAACATCACTGTGTTCGAAAGAAATTCAAACCTCCACCGCAATGGTAGACTTCATATACTTCCTGTGGAGCAGAAACTTTAAAATCATGATGGGATGAAGAGATACATGTAACACTTGGGCCACACTGTCCCAGCCCCCTCTGGGGTGAGAAAGCCTAATGTCACTTTGTCATGACTGTACAGTGTCAGACATGACTCACAGAACTGGACACATTGGGCTATTTTAATTCCATGAACTTAAAGTTTTGACCAGGTCTCTTATTTTTAATAAAGTAACCAATAAAACATCTTAATATATTCTAAAGCTTGAAGAAGCTTACAAATTGCTTAGATCTCTATATTTCCTCATGAGCAATTTCCTGGTTCTATTTGTTATTGTGATTTTGAGAGGAATTTAATTAATTTAATTAGTTATTGTCTTTCTACTAAGGGAGGAGGCTAGATTCTTTGGAAACCATACATCAAAATCAACAAAAGTAGAGTCTAAAACTTTTGCACAGTGGACTTAGTTAGGGGACACTGGTGATGAATTTGGGTCAAGGCTGTCTTCAGGTAATGTGTGAGCAGAGGTAAGTCAGTGCAGGTGTGCTGAGACCAGGCTCTTGAGGCTGCTGGTCTTTTCTTTTTGCACTGGTCTCAGGTGTGTTTTTGTGGAAGCCATAATAAGAATAAAAATAGTATTCCCTAAAATATGAAACCCCAACTTTTGTTATAGGTGTGTATATTGAGAACATAGTTGGAAACCTGGAGAGAGCTGACAGGATTTAGCACACAATAATTCCATGGTGTGGTGGGGAAGTAACTTTTTCATCTTCAAGCCCCCTTTCTAGTCTTATTTCTCTCACAGCAAGGTAATATTTTAGAGAAACTTTTGTAGAAAAATCTTGTAACTGTTGTTTTCTTGTCCATTCCTTCTGATTTTTGTCAATCTACTGAAGGATTTTTCTTTGAATTGGGTTTCTTCAGTAGTTTTTTTTTTTAATAGCATATCATAAAGCTGTTTCTGTTTAATCATCAGTCTTACTGGAGTGGTCCAAGAACATATCACCTAAGTAGGTGTACCATACTTTTCAAAACCCTTCCTTTAGCACTACAAATTGTTTTCTACCACACCTAAAGCTGTTCCACACATCTTGGATCCCTATTTTACTTTTCTAAAAATAAGTTTTGAAATTCTTAGTTCAACTCAGAACTGGCAGCTCGTACTTATATTTCCAGTACCGCTCAGGTTTCTCACCTGAGACATCTGGAAAGGAGGAACTGATTTGTGATGGAACAGATTTCTTGGACCCCAGCCAGTTAGTATCAGCTGCTTATAATCAGAGATTCTCAGCTTTCCAGTTCTGTTATCTCTTTCCAGGTGATGCAAGTCTCATTTCTTCTGAACAGATTCACTTATTAATAATGACTTCATACTCCGATGGGACTATTCCTTTCCTTTTTGTGTTAGAGATTTCTCCCAACTTCTTGTGGACTTTGATCTTCAAGGTGAACAGTTGTGAGGGGGAAACCCATTATGGAAATAAATAGTTTGAGACACTGAAGAAAGTAAGAACAGAAAGTGGGAAAAAATGAGAAGTCTAATAATATGCCTCTGATTGTCACAAACATGCAATAGTCTGTAAGAACAGGTTGAGAGCATGGCAGCTGGCTAATGAAGACCACACAAGAATGGGTGCCTCAGTCTCCAAGAACATGCACCATCATCTACTGACAGAGAAGATATTGATCTGTGGTGATCTTCCATTCTCAGCATTCCTCCCTTCTCATCTAAATGAACTAATGGCCCATGACACTGTATCCAGAACACTGGAGTTCATGCCACTTGTTACCACAAATGCCAATGAATAAAGACAAGAATTAAACTTTCAGGCCACGATTTACCCAAAGAGCCAGTGATCTGAGAAGCCAGTAGGGCTTAGAGCTAGTTCATCTTTAACCAGCAGATCACATAAAGACAGGAAAGGCAACCAGTCATCCAAAATCTCAGCCTTGTCCCTGAGATTCACAGCCTTGGTGACCCTCTCCTCCTCATCTCATATATATTTCCTTCATCATCATCTGTCTGGGCAGCCGGGTTCAGAGACACACAAGGATGTTGAGTTAGTGTCTGTAGTCTCAGTCTTACTGTCTAGTTGGATGGTGTAACTGAACTTTTTAATTATTATTTAACACTTATTTATTTATTACTAAATTCACTTATAACAAACACCAACAATTTCTTAACTATTAATCCTATAAATTCCTACAACCCCTTTAACCTATCCACTAAACCTATTGATAATTATTTTTCTAACCTTTTAGAATGATACAGTCTCTGGGGCAGGTCCTCAGTCATTAGGAACACAGTCTTTGTTGTAGATTCTTTAAGGCACTTAGCAGTCTTTTTTCTAGATCTCTTAGATGCAGGTTCGTCAGGGTAAGTTGGTTATTGCAGTCTCACCTTAAATAAGGCTTCATGCTTTCTTCTCTCTGGGAGACCCCAGCCCCTTCGCATGAGCAACTCTGCTGCTTTACGTCAGAGTCCTTAAAGCCAGGCACAGTTTCCTTTAGGCCACTGTTCGGAGAGATCAAACCCCTCTAGGCAAAAGCTGAGCCACAGGGTTTAGTCCTTGGCCTTTTGGTGTCTTGCTCAGGCTTTCTTTGCTCACCAGCTTCTTTCTGCCTCAGGGAGATCTGGCCATCAAATGATGGCCAGCACTTTTTTTCAGCAGGACTCTGGGAGCTCTCTAGCATCAGGGGCCTCTTCTCCTTTTGGGCTCCATGCACTGTCCTTAAATAGGAGGAACTCTGTTTCAGCTTAATTTGGGCTGCGCCCACTTAGCAGCTGAAAACAATGTCAGGCCAGATACTTTGTTTCTTTAAGTCCATTAAGTCTTTCCTGTTTTTCTGACAACCTTGTTTTTCAGTCCATTGAGTATTTCCTGTTTTTCCTGACTTCAACCTTGTTTTTCAGTCTATTAAGTCTCCTGTTTGTTTCCTGTTTTTAGTCCACATGCTGATAATGATCTTCATGCCCTGAATTAAGAGACAGTATCAGAAACCCTTATATATTTTCTAAATCTAATTTAATTTATCTAACTCCCTACAGGATGGGGTTTAACTCAGAACAACAAATGCCTTAAAAATGTGTGCTTGCTGAGCTACTCATAATTTGTTTGTGCATACTCTTTTCAACAATATGGAGTACAAGTGTAGCCTTTTTTTCTCCTTTTTAAAATTTATTTATTTATTACTTCAGGTTACATCTCCATCACAGTGTCCTCTTTCCAACCCTCCCAGTCCCGCCCTCCCACCCTCTACCCCCTATCCCTTCCATCCCACTCCTCTGGAGTGGAGTGTCCCTACATAACAGTCCCCCACCCCAGTTCAGCAATCATATGAGGGCCAAGAGCCTCCTCATAAACTGGGGACCTACAAGGCAGCACCACTAGGGAAAAGTTTCTCATTGACAGGAAAAATATTCTATCTCCATGTTCCCTTTGGTGCGTTGGTTGTAGTATAGTTATCCTGTACTTTATGGCTAAAATCCAACTATAAGTGAATAGATGCCATGTGCATTCTTCTGAGTCTGGGTTAGCTCACTCAGGATGAGCTTCTCTAGTTCCATCCATTTGGCTGCAAATTGCAGGATTTCATTGTTTCTGATGGCTGAGTAGTATTCCATTGTGTAGATGTACCACAGTTTTTTAATCCATTCTTTTGGGTGAGGGACATCTGGGTTGTTTCCAGTTTCTAGCTATTACAAATAAGGCTGCTATGAACATAGATGAGGAAACTTCCTTATGATTCGCTGAGGCATCATTTGGATGTATACCCAGAAGTGGTATGGCTGGGTCCCGAGGCAGAGATATTCCAAGTTTTCTAAGATATTGCCAGACTGACCTCCATAGTGGTTGTACAAGCCTGCACTCCCACCAGCAATGAAGGAGGGTTCCCCTTTCTCCACATCCTTGCCAGAATGTGCTGTCATATGAGATTTTGATCTTTGCCATTAACGTGTCCCTATCTTCCTTGAGAGCCTCTATCAACCATAACAATCAATGAACCTTTTTTTTTTTTTTAACCATGTAATCTGGTAAATCTGCACCTTGTCAGGGAACTTTAAAATCTCTGTTGTGGAGGACTGTCCTCTGAGTACAATATGGCCATCTTGAAAATGAAGCAGCTGTGGTCACTAATTCTAAAGCTAGATGACAAGGAGATTCTGTTTATGCAGCTTCCAGAAGGTCATCACCCATGCTGGGGTGGAACTTTTTCATGTGGCAGCCATTCTGGGATCACCCATATTCCTGTAAATACGTCCAATAAGCTTTTTGGTTTAGCTGGACTTGGATGGAATTGTGCCTTTGTTTTATCATCAATGCCATATCTAGGCTGGATAGATGCTTGTTCACATCTCCCTAGGAAAAGTGGCAGAATACCAATCTGCCCTTGGCCCAGCCATTGGCAGGCATTTCACCCAGTGTAGGTAACTTTGAGTGAGCTGAGTTGGATTTGTTCATCCAGAGATAGAGATCGCATGCTGCGATTGGGCAGCTGCCCTGTCAAGTTCATTTGTTTCTTGATAGAGGCTACGTTTCCTTCATTTGTACTCCAGATGTGAGGATTTGAGTTTCAAACATTTCTCAGTCCACACAAGTCAGTCCTTAGCAGTCACAGGTGTGTAGAATACAGTTTAGAAAACTGCTAACTTAAGCATCTGCCTATAAAACCCAAGTAGGTCCAGACATCCCTGCAGGCGAGTCTTATTAAGTACAGTTAATGACTCTTTTTAATCAGCACAGTAGTTCTCCACTAAGGCTGGGCTGAGAAACCTTCCATGGTACTTGTAACATATGGGTCCTTCAGACAAACTTCCTCCCCTCTAAACATGCAAGGCTTTAGTGTTGAGTTCAGATGGCAGTGTTCTCTGGAAGGGCCCTTCCTTCATCATTAGGCTTCTCTCAGCTTCCCATGACCTTTCCACTAAGTAGAGTCAAGGGAGCTTAAAAATCTGTATTGTTGCTGCAGGCCCAGTAGTCCCTCTTTGACTCTTTAATTTCTTACTAAATCTTCTAGGTGGCACAGAATTCTTTTCTGTTTCTGAAAATGTGGAGTAAGTCCAAACACACAGTAGGACAAAGGTCAAGAAGCCAGGTTCCTACCACACAAAATCCTGATCACCAGGGGTGATGGTCTGGGTTAAAAGCTTATCCCTGGTAGACAAAAATTCACACACTGAAAATGGTTTGCAGGGCTTTGCAACAGCTGTTTCTGAAGGACTCTTAATACTGTGTTATTGGTAATATTCACACAGTTTGTCTGCACACCTCATGAAGCTGTGCAGTAGAAAGACAGACTTTGGTCTAGTCACAGAAGTATATATTTTGGATTAAGGTCATCCAACTTGATGAGTTATTTTTCTCTAATGCCAAGAACAAGTGTAGCAACTGGGTAGAGGTTGCATTCATCCTATGATTCTCCTTGTAGATAAAGGACAGTTAGGCTAAGAGATGTTTATGGAAACAATTTAATAAGTATTGCTTGAGGTCCCTATAAAGGAATTGGCAGCCATGTACCTACTTGATTCACGGGAGGCTTATAAAATAGTGACACTGGCCAAGCCTAATAGTGATAGCTATATTAAAATAGCACCACATCTTTGTGTTGTGAGATACAATTTTCATATTCAGTTTCTTCACCTGATTTTTATAAGAGTTTTAGATGCAGACATGGTTTGGTTACTTCTTTTGGGATCTGTGGTGGTCATTGTCAACTTGCCAAGATTTAGAATCACCTGTGTTCTGTGGTAATTTACTTCGAATGGAAACATTCTCTCTAGGAGGCTGATAAGATTCAGGAAGTAAGCAAAAGTTCCAAGTCTCAGAGAGCAGAGACTGTAGGATTCACAAGGTCTTTCTCTATGGCAGTGCAGGCAGAAAAATTTGCTAGGGAGAGGAGGTTCTCTGATGGGTCAGTTGCCTGCCAATCATGCAAGGACCCCAGGGAAGCAGTTCTCATGAGTCCTCACCCATTCTGGGGAGGGCTTTCCGGTGATGCAGATGCTTTTAAGTCATTCATCATGATCTTCTAAGTCAGTGGTTCTCAACCTTCCTGATGTTGTGACCCTTTAATATAGTTCCTCATGTTGCAGTGACTCCCAACCATAAAATTATTTCCCACTTCATATTCTACTTCATAAGCAATTATATGCTACTTCACAACCATTTTAGCTACTGTTTGTTATGAATTGTCATGTAAATATCTGTGTTTCCTATGGTCTTAAGAGCCATCATGTGAAAGGGTAGTTTGGCAACTCACAAGTTGAGAACCACTGTTCTAAGTAACTGCAGCAAATTCACAGGTTCACTAAGCTGAACTTGCGTGACATTGTTTCTTTATTCTATCACCAGTGCTCTGAGATGACCTGACATTTCTTTGTATCTCCACAAGAAAAAGTTACACAACAACTCAGGAGACACACCTTTAACCATGTCTCTGTGTTTTCAGAGAGGTTTAAATGAGGTTGAAGACTGACTTTGATTGTGGGTAGTGCCATCTTATGGGCTCGGGTCTCAGGATGAATGCAAAGAGAAGAGGAGAAAGTCAACTGAGCAGCTTAACCCATCTCACTCCACTTCCCCACTGCAATGTGGCCACCTTCTGCTCCTCCTGCCATGCCTTCCCTGCCATGATGACTTGTACCCCCTTAACTGTGAGCCAAAAGAAACTCTTAAGCTGCTTGTTTTTATTTTGTCAGAATTTTTTTTCACAGTAATGAGTCAAGTAACAAGGCCACTTAACTCTTCCCTTTAACTGATGCACCCAAATAGGTCAATAGGTAAACAAGAAAAAAAAAAAAACAGAAGAAAAAAAAGAAAAGCCACTCTTGAACACTTCACATCTAGTACTAGTTCCTCCCCCTGACCATTGTATTAATTATTTATTACTACTGAGTTTGGAATTTTCAATTTTTACAGACTAGCACACTATCTTCTGCATGACCAGGACTAAGCTTAGGACTCCGTTTTGACTTTGTTCACTCCCCCAGCATCAGAGGATCCCCTGTTCTCCTCCACTGACCCCACAGAACACACCATGGTGCAGAAGCCCACATCCTTTCAGACAGGGATTGTTTATGCAGTGGCAATGTGCGAACTGTCTCCTTTGAAAGACCACTGTGCACTTTTAATTTCTAATTGCTCAAACCAACACATTCACCTATTAAAATAAAAACATATTACTAGAACAGTAATTAAAGCAATTATACATCATCATGAAAACTAATACAATAAGAGTTACAATAAGATGAAGGAACACATGTAAAAATAAGACAGAATGGCTTAAGAAAGTCAACACAGTCCTGTTGAGGTGTTAGGAAGTTTTCAAGGGTTTACTTTAGTGTCTTTCTCCTGTGGTGGGAAGGTGGCAGTCTGTGGGTCACAGTAGTCTGAGTGTCATATTTCAAGCAACAGTGATGTAAAAGACAATGATACAGAGGCTACAATGATGTGTCTGACATTACACTGAGTGATCAGCAAAGGAAGGTTTCAAACACATGCTTTCTCCTCCCAAGTCCAGGAAGGTTTTTGTTCCTCCTGCAAGCTTGTCACTACCTGAAACCTGTCTCTCCTTCAGCCAGGGCTGGAGAAGTTCTCTGAGACAGTCGTCACTTAAGCTCCAGTGATGTTGAAATTCTAAAACTCCCCACCTCCCATTTGGACTTTTAGAAATGGCCTCTAAATTAAGAAAAATAATATACAGTCCATCTTTGATGAGAAAGGTAACAGAGCCAGGCAGTGGCGGAGCATGCCTTTAATCCCAGCACTTGGGAGGCAGACGCAGGCAGATCTTTGAGTTAGTTCCAGGTCAGCCTGGTCTATTCAGTGAGTTCTAGGACAGCCAGGGATACCCAGAGAAACCCTAAAAGAGGAGGGTTTCTAAGTGCTGTGGCAGACATATGGGTGTGTGACATGAAGAAGTGGAGACACACCTGCCCTTGAATGGCCCATGCAAAACTAGACCTTCTCCAAAGAGGACAGCACCCTCCAGTCCAAAGCTGACCGTCCTGGGTTTGGAAGAAAGCAGGAGAGAGCAACTAGCTTGGTGGTGAGAGCTTGTTTAAACTTACTTTGATGTTGAGAGAAATAGTGGAAATCTGAGTATATGGGGACACACCCTAGCTCAGTAACCAGCTCTTCACCAGAGAGAAGGAGCCAGACCAGCATCGCAGAAGCCTGTCAGGAGCTGATCTCTCCAAGAAAACAGGTTGAAACAGAAACATTCCCAACCTTACCCTTGTGTCTCATACCACCTTCTGAACAGCCTCCAACCACATTCCTTAGGGAGAAAGTTCCTCTTCATTCACAACCAGGTAACATCACTTGAAAATGTCCCTTCACAATCAGAAGATTCAGGTATTTCTAGACAAATTTCAGTCAAAAATGAATAAAAATACCAAAAATCAGAATGGGGACTAAAGTAAGAAAGTAGGGTATAGAACAGAAAAACAAACAAACAAATCCACCCAACCACCCAAGTAAACACACAAGGACAAGCAGAGAAATTTAATGGAAAAAATATCATCACAAAATTGGGCTGAGTATATGTCATGGTTTCCAAAATGAATGTAAAAAATCAACCTCATATATATATTTATGTATACACACACACACACACACACACAAAGAACGGAAGATAAAGATGAGGAAAAATGTGATGAAACAGACAAGATAAACATTATCCAGGAGAACATAAGAAGTAGTGGAGGAGAAATAAAACAGTTTCAGAATTGAAGTCCCAACTGAAGGACGGTGTGTGTTGATAGAACCTCAAAGAAGGATAAAATTTCAATATTGATACATTAAAATTTCATATGCCCTTTGCCTCAGCAGTTATACTTGCAAGGATTTTTCCTAAAGATATTTAATTCCTAATGTGTGAAATGATGTGCACAAGGACATCAGTTGTATCAAAATATCCAGCAGTAAAATTTGGGATTGATCTGGATATCCAATTAGAAAGAGTCATTAAATAAAAGTTGTGACCTATGAACTGGAACATTAAACAACTATGAAAGTAATAAGACAAATGTAGTTAATCTATATAATCTTAACATAAAGTTTAGAAAAAGAATAAGACAGCTTTAGAATATATACTATTTACATATGTATGTATATATACATATATGAGTATATATGTGTCTGTATGTATATATGTGTGTACAAATATATAGTACTCAAAATATTTTAGTGGTGGTAAAAATAAGTTTGTAATTAATATGTAAATAATGTGTGTAAGGATAATTACCATTGGATAAAAATTAAAGTATGTTAATTGACTTTCATTTTCATAGTCTACCTATAGAAGGACATATAAAAAGTTGGCAAAGAGGTTTTTTACCATAGCTCTTTTGGTAACTAATACTTGCTGCAAAATTTTATAGCATTGTATCTAATACCTATTCAAAGCAATAAATCAATTATCAACAATGTGAGACTCCTTTCATCCCTATGACCCTTCAGCCTCCACACCATTCTGTATTTAACTGCTGACCCTGAGTTCTAAGGATTTTCTTGGTGTCTACCTCTCCCAGTGGAGAATAAAGAACTTTAAAGCAGAAGCCCATATGTCACTTCCTCACTCGTATGTGGAGATAGGCTTCTGTGACAACCACTATCTGCAGCTCCCTGCTCCCCGAAGTAACTGCCTAGACAGGAAACAATAAAAAAGAACTCTTAAAAATTGGGGTACCCTACTCCATTGCTGGTGGGAGTGCAGGCTTGTGCAACCACTATGGAGGTCAGTCTGGCGATATCTTAGAAAACTTGGAATAGCTCTGCCTCAGGACCCAGCCATACCACTTCTGGGTGTACACCCAAATGCCTCTTCACGGAATCATAAGGAAGTTTCCTCATCTATGTTTATAGCAGCCTTATTTGTAATAGCTAGAAACTGGAAACAACCCAGATGTCCCTCAACAGAAGAATGGGTTAAAAAACTGTGGTACATCTACACAATGGAATATTATTCAGCTATCAGAAACAATGAAATTATGCAATTTGCAGCCAAATGGATGGAACTAGAAAAGCTCATCCTGAGTGAACTAACCCAGACTCAGAAGGACACATATGACATCTATTCACTTATAGTAGGATTTTAGCTATATAGTAGAAGGTATCAATACTACAACTAACACACCAAAGGGAACTTGGACATAGACTTCTTATTTTTAATTTTTATTTTTTATATATTAGTTATATTTTTTTCTATTTTATAGTCTTTTTTATCTATTGTATGCTTATTGATTTGTTTGTTTAGTAGTTCTCTCTCCCAGGCAATGAGACACTTTTCACTGATGGTACTGCTTCGTAGATCCCCAATGAATGAAGAGGCTCTTGGCCCTCATACGACCTCTCAACTGAGATGAGGGACTGTTATAAAAGGACACCCCACCCCAGAGAAATGGGATGGAAGGGTTAGGAGGTAAAGAAAAAAAATGAAATGTGATGTTTCGGCCTTTTACTACTAACTGTCATGAACTGTTTAGAATAATTAAGAAATGCAAACTAATGGTTATGCAAGCCAGTCATTCTGTTAGGTACTATGACAGCCTATTATAGTTACTTGCTAAGCTAATCAGAAATAAACCTGCTAAGAGACAAGCAACATCTGCTTACCCTAATATAAGAGATAGATAGGGCCTCTTCAAAAACCTCAAGAGATCTGCAGAATATGGTATTCAAAGATTTTTTTCTAACTTTAGATTTTTTTTATATCAAGACATATCAACTCCTGACAGCACCCCCTATTCTCCTCCAAGTATAAGATGAGCATCGAAGAATCTCCAGTGGGAGATGATTGAATTAGTCACAAGCCTATCTCTTGGTAGGAAAAGCCCCTTGCTCCAACTGTAGACAGAATGCTGTCCAAAAAGGACAAAACCTGGAAGCAGGTAAGTCGACAGCCTAGCTCTGCCAAGACAGGGTGGGTAAGTCCTTCATAACCCCTGCTCTACAATCAATATCTGTCAGAGAAGCGGGGCCAAATGGCTGAAGATTGATGCTGTAATGTATGGAGAGAAAATGGGAACTGTCCAGGCAGCCACTGGTATGTCATTTCTTAGTTTGGGAAGCTGCAGACCCTGTACTTCCTATAAAATCAGATATATTTATCCCTCTCAGGTCTCTGAGGTGACTGAAGAACAGATAGATAAAGTCTCATAATTAAATTTTGAGTTGTTTAGGAGTCAAGAGAGTGTTATACGTCTAAGAAGATACTTTTAAAATTGTGTTGCAATTAGTATGAATGTTGAGTCAGATATAGAACTTTAAACTCATGGAGATGTTTAGATAGTAGAATGTTAAAGTCAGGTACCAAATACATATGGACTGGTCATTGGGAATGTACGTTAAGCCATATAACCCTCATAACTGTGGCCTAATTACCTCTGTTGTACTGTATTGTATTTATTATTATAAGAGAAAGAGCCATTTGTTGGACTGAAAGGAGAAACTGTAGGGGGAAATAAGATATACCTTAAACTTAAAAGAAAAAAAAAGGGAAGAGGATAGGGGGTTGAGGGTGGGAGGGTGGGACTGGAGGGGGAATAGGGAGGGGACTGAGATTGAGATGTAACTTGAAGAAATAAAAAATAAAGGAAAAAAATTGTAATAAGGATGCTGAATGTAGCTCTCCACAAGTGATAGCTTCTGTCAGAGTGCAGGTGGGGAAGGAATCAGTTTTGTTTAAGGGGCTAGCTTCTGTGAGTTTGACCATGCTCAGTGAATATATGAGCAGCACAAATTGAACTTATGTTTTTCTTTCTTTCTTTTTCTTTTTTTTTTTTGTGAGTGGAGTACAGGGACAGACCTGGGAGGACTTGGAATTGAATATGATAGTGGTGTATTATGTGAAATTCCCAAATGATAAATAAAAATATTATGTTGGGTAAAATGAAAAGAAAAGAGGAAATGCCATTAAAATTTGGGGCATGTCTTGTCATGTTAAATGTTGTACTTTGTGATGCTAAAGGGGATTTAATTATTAAATTATTTGTTGGGGACTGAGGAATAGTTAATATTATGTTTCTCTTAGGTGGCAGTTGTTTATTGTTGGTTTTTAAGTTGCATTCCTAATTTGCAAGTCAATAACTAAATGACGATAATATAATATCTGTGACTTGTGGTGTTCCAATAGAGCATGGATATAACATCAAGATACATTATATATGCCAAAGAAAATATGAACCATATAGAAAATAAAACTCATCTCCCAAGACTAAAAAACAAAACAGACACATGATAAAACATGTAGGACAAGTTCTAGAGCAGCAGTTCTCAACTGGTGGGTCTCCATGCCTTTGGGGATTGCATATCAGACATGCCATATATTAAATGTTTATACAATGATTCATAACAGAAGCAAAATTACAGTTATGAAGTAACAAAATAATTTTATAGTTAGGTGTTGGAGAAAGGTCTTATGCATGGGTTTCAAAAGCTGATTTCAGTGCTATGAGATCTGATTACTGCCCCTTTTGAGGTATTCTCTGATTGGATAATAAATGTTGCTGATGGCCAATTAGCTGGGTAGAAAGAGTATAGGAAGGAGGGACTTCCTGGGAGGAAGAAAGGAACCCTAGGAAAAGACAAAGGAAGCATACTTTTTCACTGGGGTTAACTTAGGTGAGCTAGTGGAGAGTCTGCCTAGCTAAGGCCAAGCACTGAAACATTAAAAGGGCTTGGTGTTTTATTTATGGGCTTACATCCAACCCTTGGACTTAGGCTCTTTTCACCTGGAGACTTAAGTCTGCAGGCCTCCCGCCAGCCTTTTACAACAACTGGTGGCTCTACTACACAAGGAACTACATTAAAGGATCACAGCATTAGGAAGGTTGAGAATCACTGTTTAAGAGTCAGACTTCCTGGGCTCAAATTCCTGGTTCAGTGCTTATGAGGACTGTGACCCTGAGTAAAGAACTAAATCTCCCATTTCTTCAACATCCTGTCTGTAAAATGGGAACAAGGACATGACCTGATTTATAGGATTTTTGTAAGGATTAAGTAAGTCAGTCCTAGGACAGATGTTCCACATACATGGTCTAAATAACTGTTAGCTATTGGTGATATCACTGCATTCAGGGGTACTCAGAGTGTCTGTGGTAGGAGTGATTCACGCCATCCTGTGTTCTATGCTGACAAAGCTGCCTTTATTTTGCTTAGCTCAGAGATGGGTCTGGGTGAAACAGCCTCAACATTCTGAGGTGGTAGGATAAAAGGTTATTTCAGCAGATATCTGGAGAATGTACATTTGTGCCAACTTTAAAAATAGTCTTGTTTATCTCAAAGCTCCGGGGAACTCAGGGGAAATAGTGGGAATGTCAAAGGGAGGTTTGGTTCCTAGATTGTCTGATGGAGAAACCAGGCTTTATCTGATCTCAAACACAACTCACAACACCAGCAATCCATGCAGAGCTTCAAGGGAATTTTCATAACCATTCTGGTTCGAGTTTCCTTTCATTGACATCTGTGAAGACAATAATATTTAGTGTGCTGAATTAAGTTCTAATTCCTTTTTTTTATTGAAAAATTTTTGTTATGTGAATTTCACATCATGCACCCTGTTCCCTCTCATCTCCCACTTTACCTCAGACCCACCCTCCACCCTTGCAGTCTGTCCCAGCATAAAAAATAAAATCTCATTGTGGAAGCTGCAGTGTGTCTCAGAGTGTCCCACAATATTCTCTTTTGTTCACACATTTTGCTTGCAAATGTTCATTAAAATGACTCCTTGGTCTGCTACAAAACCTCTGGTTTCTGCTACTTTGTCAATAATGGAACCTCACTAGAACTCCTCTCAGATATGCTGTAACTGTCCTGTGTCATAGAGATCCTGTAGTTTTGATTGTGGAACTGGCCTCTTCCTGCACTCTAGCAGCTCATCCAAGGGATAGATGTTTGGGTGGGAAAACTCAAAGCCCTGGTTCTGGACCTGCAACCCCCACTTGCCGGGCCAGGTCTACAGTGGAAAGGTGCAGGGCCTGCTCTCCTGAGTGCTGCAGCATGTGAAGGGCAGAGACAGCTCTCCTGCTCTTATGACCTCATCTGGGCCAGATCTCCTGTCGGCCAATGGTGGTGAGGGCAAAAGGGAGGAGAGAACATCTCTCCCTATCCAACACCACCACACAGCAGACCGAAGGCAGGACTGGCTCTCCTATACTCACTCCCTCATGGCCAGCTCACCCACAACCCCCACATCGAGGGCCAGGCAGAGTACTTCTAGTTTCTGGCTTGTTTCCTATCCTGGGAGCCCATCTAGTGTTTGCCTGGTACTGGTCTGGTGGTCATTACAGGTTACCCCAGGGTGTCAACATTGTGTTGGTATCCAGCTTGCTTTTTTTCCAGGAATGTTAGGCTACTACTATTCATTCAGATGTTCATAGGGCAAAACACTGAATGTAGATATAGCCTCTCTCCTCTCTGCCACTTACTAATGCACATGTGACATAGCAGTCACATCTGCAATGCCTCTAGGGGCAGTGGCATCTAATTCCTTTTTGAAGTTCAGCCTAGTGGAGATATAAGATCAGCATTTGACAATCACCCTTTTCCTAACTTTTTTTGTTTTGTTTTGTTTTTTTTTTTTTTGAGACAGGGTTTTGTGTGTGCAACCATGCCTGGCAATTACAGACAGCTGTGAACTGCCGTGTGGGTGCTGGGATTGAACCCGGGTCCTTTGAAAGAACAGCCAATGCTCTTAACCACCGAGCCATCTCTCCAGCCTGACAATCACCCTTTTCCAAATAACCTTGGTGAAGTCTTTTTATTCAGTGTGTGGATTTGTTAACCCATCTGTCATGTCCTGATAAGGAAACAAACAGAACCTCTTCTCCTTCAGGGGGATATTGTAAGGTTAATGCTAGGCTCGTGGGGACCTTACCAGATGGAATGCTTTGGAAACACAGAGATGAGTCTGCAAACATATGTAGAGCACTTCTTACACCTTGGGCCTTGCACTTTATTCTGGGAACTTTCAAATGGTTTATTTGAAGTAATTTATACAAGGACATCTAAATCATGAAGTATTTACGGTGTACCTATGCTTTAGGCATTGTTTTCCTGCTTAACATATATTGACCCAGAGCCACAAAACATCATTGTTTTGGCTTCCCAAGTCTCTTGGATGTTGTTGATTATTTGGATGCTATTGAAAATAGAAGAAAGCTCTCGTTATTTATTTCAGAACTCAAATTTCAACTTAATGAAAACTTAATCTACGAATGACATGCCAATGAAGGAGGAACTGTGGCTTTACCCATAGTGCGTGGATATGGCCCCTTTTGGACACTGCCAATTAACAGGTAAAGAGAATGTCTTGCTCCCCAAAGTACAATGCCCAGCTCCTCCCCACATCTCTCTGTACCAGGACAGCAAGTTGTCCTCTCTTGTCCTTCTCATATAATGGAATTAAATAAGGCATGGGAAGACCTCCTTGTCCCTTCTCTGCTTCCTCCCCTTATCTCCCCTTCATGATGGCTCATCAAGAAGCCTTTCTCATTGGATTATGAAAAGCTAGAAGCTGGAATGTTTGGGCACTCTACACATACCCCAGGATTCTTAAATGTCAGAGCAGCACAGGTTTCTAGGAACATCTAGTGTGAACATCCTCCTTATGGAATGAGTGAGGAAGCAGAAGGCCAAAGACTGTAGCACCTGGCACAGGAGTCAGAGACGATAGAGCTGGGACTGGAAGACAAGCCTCCTGACTCTTTGTTCAGTGGTCGGCACAAGATGCATCTGCCATCCACCATAGTTCTGTATCTGTGGAGAAGGAAGCAGTGGGTGCCCTTGTGGTCCTATGAATGCAGTTCCAGCACTCTGCATTTCATTACAGGCTAGAACCTCCATCTGGGATTTCCAGATCATGAGAGTTTCTAAGAGTGCAAAGCCAATCTTTCCTGTACTAGGCAGTCAGGATTCTGAGTTACCACCACCAGACACTGGATTTGCCTGCTTGGGCAGCACAGGACTTTATTGGAAGGAATCAGAAGCTGACAAATGGGTAGTCAGGCTGAAGAAGCAGCTTGGAAAATGTATAGAGACTGAGGAACCTGGAGAAGAGAGAGGAAAGGTGGCTAAAATCCCGTGCAATGCAAACATGAGGAAACAGAAGGCCAAAGACTAGTACCTGTACAGCAGTCAGAGATGATAAAGCTGGGACTAGAAGACAAGCCTCCTGACTCTTTGTTTGCAATGCAAACAAGGAGGGCCTGTTAAGACCCCATCACTTTCACAACTCCCCAGGCCACTGTGTCATAGATACCACAAGGGTGTGGAACAATGTCTAAAATTAGACATGTGGCTGACTTCAAATTCACAACATCAAGCAAGAGAATAGGATTGGCCAACTGAAGCCACCTGTTATACTCTAGCTGCCAAGGTTCAGAAGTGCAAACATCAACACTTTACAATGTCAGCTTCTTCCAAAATAAGGCAATAAAAAACTTGGGAAGTCTTAAATAGCAACAGTAATAATATTGATAATAGCAAGTATCTTTTGACTTTCCAAACACACAGCCTGTCTACACCAGGACTCAGGGAAGCTCCTGGGCAGTGCGGAGGTGCCCTGACTGTGCATCTGAATGCAGTTGAGGAAATTCAGGGAGGAGTCCACTATAAGCCCTGTGTTGCACTGAAAAGAGCTCTGCTCTATTTTCAGATCTTCAGAGTCTGGTTCAGAAGTTTATAGTCCCTTCTGGGCTTCATTTCCACGATCAGCAATATACTAATATCAGTCTCTATACATTGGACTCACAGCCAAGGATCCAGAGATGGGAAGCCACTCTGTTCGCTGAATCCAAAACATGTGTCTCATAAGCTCATTGCTGTATATTCCTGACAGTGATGAAAGTCCTTAGGAACAGGTCTTATAGCAAAACACTTTCATCAGGAGGTTAAGTTAGATGGTAGAAATTACTTTTCTATTATTTGAAACCAGTGTCTTAATCTCTGAGATTTCTTTCCGTTTAATACATATCCTTTTAAGTCTTAGGCATAATACAGGAATAGTGAGGTTTAATGGGATGAGACCTAGAAAGCTCCGGGTAAGCATTGTACTGGCAGGTGACAATCCTGAGCCCCACAGGAGCTGTGAGGGGCTGCCTAGAAGAGCAATAGAGGGTGCTTCTGAGCATGACCTTTGCACTTAAGCCCTTCTTAGAAATGTGCAACCTGACATTTTAAGCCAGAGAGGAGGTAATATCTCTCAGGATGCAAAAGGAGGCTGCACTTTACCCTTTCAGCCCAGAGGAGGGGAAAATTTCCCCTGTTCATTGGTATGGTCAAATTGTTGCTAGATTCCCTAGACACAAGGGCTTTCTTTTCTTCCTTCTCTTTTCTCCTCCCCTTTCTCCTCTTCTTCCTCTCTTTGTCTCTTCTCCTCCATCTCTCCCTCCTTTTTTCTTTCTTACCCTTCATTTATTCCTCCCTCCCATTTCTTCTTTTCTCACCCCCTTCTCTTATCTCTCTTCCTCTCTCTCCCTTCTTTCCTTTTGCTTTCTTGCCACACACATTGGCTGAATGTCTCTGATGAAGCTTACATATGCATTTATTTAATCTTCTTACCAGCCCCATGAGTCTTCTGGTTTTACTTCTATAGTCTCAGAAACGGAAGCTCAGGAGATAGTCTCAAGTACCTATATAGTCATCAGGTAAGAAGAGATAACGTCTTTGCTTCCTGATGCTATAGTTTATATCCTTTCTAACACTGAGGTACACCTACAGCACACACAAAGGAGAGCTAATTGTGACAGACATAAAATTATTCATGTGTGAACGAGGGTAGCCTTTCCCTGTCCCTAAAGAAAATTCTGATTTTGCTCATTTATCTCTGTCCCCATATTTTCTCTGAAGTAAAGGGAGAAAGTATGTGCATGTATAATGAAAGAAAGTAGAGAGGGTACAGAAAAGGAAATATGCAGAAAGATATAGTTATGTATTTAGAACAAATCTAGGGCATGTTAGAAAGATTTTGAGAGAGCTGAAGTGAGAAGGGAAGAGAGATTAGAAAAGAAGAAAAGACATTAATCTATGAGAAATCCAACTAAAGAATGTGATTATTGATGCATAGCCTTTGTGTTCCAGTCGTTGGGATATCTGTGAAGGCATTTCATGGATTTATCAGTTTTACATTAGGACCTCAGGTTCTATACGACTGTAACTACCCACGTTTCTCAATTCAAATGGCAAGTTCAAGTAGAACATTTATAAAATAATTTGTTATGATCTGCGTAGCAAGGTGAGTTGTGCAGAGGAATAACCTTCACTTCTCAGGTAGGCACAGAGGTATGTGCACAAGAATGTTCAGTTTGCCCAGGGAGTTAGAGGGAGGCAAATTTTCAGGCTTCCCAGATGACCACCTCTGGCTTCAGTGTGCCAGTACCTGTGTGCACTAGTCATTTTCCTCCAACTAGACAGAACTATGAGGTAATTAACTTAAAACAGAAAAGGTTCACAGTTCTGGGTGTCCAAGTCCAAGCTCAAAAAACTCTTTTGGTTTGGTCTCCGGATAGCAGTGGTGGTGGTGTGCATCTTAGGGACTGTTCACTTCAACACCAAGAAGCACAAAAGAGAAGAGGTCAGAACCCCAGGAGCTCCTTTAAGGGCATGGCTCCAGCGACCTTTAAGGACCTCCTACTGGGCCCTTCCTTCTAAATACTCAAACACCTTCCACTGGGTAACCCCCACCAGGATTCTGATTTTTTTTTAAACACATGGACTTCTTGGGGGGACAGTTATTAGCATGTACTCTGCCTTGGGGGAGAAGTATGGTGCCGAATAGAATACAAGCAGAATTTTGCAAGACCTGAAGTCACTTGAGGGGTAGATTTGAAGAATATGGTTAGACTTGAGGCAGGGTAGGATCAGAGACATGTAGTCTACACTTGCCTTTATACTGTTTAAAATGTAAAAGTTCATAGTGATTCAAATTTCCAAAAAATGGTTTTACAGGGAAACAAGATGAAAGAAAACAACACCCCTCTCCCCACACTAGGCTTTAGGTTTGTTTCCTTTTGGGATTTGGTCCTAGAGGAGCTCTTCTAAGAAGACATGGGAGGACAAAAACACTAAAGAAGTAAAAAGGTCAAGAAACAGGCAGACACTGCCTAACTCCCCATTCCAATTGCTTCACTCCCCTGGGCTTTACCAGTCTTGGCTTTGGGAGAAATACCTGTTTGCTTAGATCTTAAACATTTTACTCTCTGAGGTGGGCGGGCAACAAGGTTGCTGGAGCATCAACGCCGTCTTCAGTCATCTCCAAATGAACTCCTTACTGCAGCATGGTCACCTACTAGTCTTTGGGGTTGTGTCCCCACTGCTCGCCTTTGCCTTCTCTATAAATTAGTAGATATTTGTTATACTGATGGAAAGCTGACTAGCCTCCCAGAATGTTTAGACATTATTGTTTACAAATTAGACGACCTAGGCAAGCAAGGTACAATGGATCAAATAAACTTTACCTTTATTTTACCCCTTCAGATTTTTTTTGTCCTCCCTAGATCGGTTTGGTCTTGCCTGGCATTAAAGTTATAAGGGCAGAATTCTGGGAAAATCTAGCTTGCAACTTATTACCCCATGAGGCTTTATTTAAAGTATCCATGTTTTAGCAGATTCTCTTTTAGAATCACTTCCAGTCATAGCAGGAAACTCACGCAGGGAAGCTACCAGGAAGAGCTGCATCCCTCCAGCCCTCATCACTCCCCCCCGGAGGGGGGGGCAGAATGGAAGCTAGCCAGAGCCTGCATTTGGCTGCACTTTTGGAAAAGTCACCTACTGTGACTCAGAGAGAGGGCGCTACCCCTTAACTATTTGTTCCCAAATACTATGGCCTTGCTTTGCTCTGCTCTGTTTTGTTTTCCTTTCCTTTCTTTCCTTTTGATTCCATGAGTTTGAAACTCTGACTCCGTTTCTGTGCTGTAAAGAAAGCACTGTTGGTGTAGCTTTCCCAGCTGAGGAAGAAATTAGATGGTGGTACCACAGGCAGGTTGTTGCGCTCAGTACCACGGCATCTCGCAGGATGACTTGGGAAAGGCCTCCAGTCCTGCTCAATGTATCCAACTGGACTTTTGGAAATCTATTCGGCTGTGTGTGTGTGTGTGTGTGTGTGTGTGTGTGTGTGTGTGTGTGTAAGGCTGGTCACGTGAACGCCAGTCTCTCCAATCTGGGTACCAAGAAAGCTAACACCGGCCAAGAGGGAAAAATCAATGAACGAAGCGACCACTTTGCCCTGGCCTCGCGAAGCACTGCAGAGTCGGAGGCCCCGGAAGGACGAGCAGAATGCACCCCCAGAAAAGAAAAGCGGCAGACACAGTTAGCTTCTGCTTCGCCACTGGGGGCCGCAGTCACCTTCAGCGTCGGGAAATAGGGAGATACAAACCCCAGGGGTGAATCTGGTCCCTAGGCTCCCTCCAGATCCAGCCTCTGTTTGCTTTTGCCCAGTGCAGCAGGCGAGACCCAGAACCGAACAGAGGCCTTCTGAGGACTCTGGGGGTGCGACACCCATTCTCTAGGTGGCAGCAGCTTCTGGCAGGGCACGCCCTCGGCGCTATTGCCGCGCCCCTCCTGGGTCCGCCCCTCCCGTTCCAGGGAGCGCGCACCCACTGCTAGAGAGTCCTGCCTGTCTCAGCTCCCCGGGCTGGAGTCGATGGAGAAGCCAATGTGGGTCTCTGGCTATTGGGTTACTGGCCCAAGCTGCCCACTACATCCGACCCCGTGATGTGGCGGGAGTGACTGAGCCTCAGAAACCGCGGTTGGAGCCGATAGGACACCGAGGCCGCATCCCCCAGCCTCTGAGAGCCCCAGCATCATGCAAGTGGGCACTGGCTGCGGACTGCCCAGGGAAGCCCCGGTGCGACACTAGCCTGTTCTGCAGATCCCGACCTCACCCTGTGGGGGCTGAAGTCGTCCTACGCCAAGGGTATTGCCCCAAGTGCAAAGCTTGCGCTGCCCTGGAGCCTAGACTCTTGGCTAAGGAGCCTTCTGGGAAGCAGGGCGTTGGAGGCCTTGTGGACCACTCTCCAGAGCCACTAAGACCTGCGGAGGACTGGGAGCCAAGCGCCGAAGCAGCCTCAGGTAACTTCAGAGAGCAAGAGACCAGTGGGGACCCGAGTGCACGTGTGCAAGTGTGTGTGTGCAAGGTGTGATCGCTCTGTGCCAGCTGCTAGATACACAGGAGCGCCATGTGAAGTCCTGGGCTGCTGCGCTGCCCCCAGGCTCCTCTAGATTCCCGACTGCTGGCCGCCTGGGCGCAGGGACCGTTTTCCGCTGAGCTAGGTACTGTAGTGGAAAAGGGGTGTGCGTGTGCGTGTGCGTGTGTGTGTGCGTGGTGTGCTTGTGTGTGCGCGCGTGTGGCAGGTGCTAGGCTTGTCATATCCGGTGGAGGGAAAATAGATGAAGGAAGAGATAAAACGGCCAAAGACCGCATAGTTCTGGACAAGTTTTCCTGGTTGAGAATTCGTTTCAGACAGCGGTGTTTTGGGGTAGGTGAGCAGTCTATGTGAAAAATTCCGACATATCAGAGGTGCAAAGTAAGGTAGAGAAGTAGACAAATCTTACGAAACCGGCCAGTGTATCCATTCTTAAATTGAGATTTCCAGTCACGTTGATGTGGGGCGTTTTTCCTTCTGGAGATGTTCAACTTCACCTGCCAGAAAACACCAAAGCCAGGCCCGGCTGGCGGCGGGGCTTGAGTTCATTCACGCACCAGCTCACCGCTCTGCAGCCTTTCCCACCTGCTCTGCCGCTACCCCTGCCAAGTCCAGTATTCTCTGGGGCCACCAAACCAGCAAGTAATCATTGGTCTTCTCCGCAGGAGTGCGGGGAGCTTCCGGGAGGCTTTTGAGTAGCTTGCTCTGACAGCATTCAAGCCAGCATTACTGGTGAAGTACTGGCTGTATTCAAAGGTTGTACACACAGAGGGGGTAAGTGGTCGTGGTCAGATAGTCTTTTCAGTGGGTATTAAGTAACGTTTGCCAAGGCCAAGAGGAGGAAAGACATGAGGTCTGTGCTACAAAGGACACAGGGCTGAACTTTTTTTTTTTTTTTTTTTTAATGGATGGGGAGATTTAATTGGGGAGCTGGTGGGACCAAGGCAGCTGTCCTTGCGGCTGTGATTGGGAGTTTGAGTGGCTTTACTATGATGTTATGCAGCATGATGTGAAGAATTTCCAGGAGTAGCTGAGGGGCAGTTCAGTTGACCAGTCATTTGCTCCAATCTCCCTGCAAACATGCTTCCATTACCACCTCTCCTGATGAGGTTTTCCTTGCAGGTAGACCCTAGCCACTTGCTCTGGGTACAGGAGCCTTCTGAGATGGGCTCCAGGGAAGCAGCTCATTGACAGCCTGGGAAGGGGGGGTGTTTCAGGGATTGCTCAAATAAGAGTAGTGGGAGAGAGTTGGGTGGCTGGCCTGAACAAAAAGAGTAGAATTTTCTTTTTGTGTATCAGAGGGTAAGTGTAGAATGGGAAAGGCTGGCATGTCTGCAAAAGCAGTCAGTTTAGAAATTTTCTTGGGTACTGGAGCCTGCAGGGAAAACCTTAAATGTCTGGTTAGAAAAGTCTGGTTCTTATTGTGTCTGAGAGTGATTTGTATAGATCTGTAACTATGTGAAAATAAACATCAGTTGCCAGGAAAAGAGCAGATCAAGCAGCTCATTTGCATTTCTGATGAATTTGGTGAGTGAAAGTGTTACATAGCACTTAATAGTTGGAAGAGGAACAAAGGTTTCATTGTCAGTGTTGTATTCCTTTGGAATTTTGCATGTATAATGTCATTATTTGCTTGGTCAATGCTAGAGGAGAAATTAATCTGTCTTTCCAGCATCTAAAAACCCCAATGTTCCCTTTGAAAGATTTGTGCTTCTGGCAAGTAGTCTCTTAATGTTTCTGTCCATAGTACAGAAAGCGAGTGTGAGATTCTGTTCTTTGCTTTTCCCTCAAACAAGCTCTTTGGAAACCTTAGACAACATGAAGCAGAAAGCAGGGTTGCAGTCATGGCCTATGCATAGGGAGCTGGGGTGTGAAGGCCAGGAGGAAGAAGGGGAAAACCCTCTTTGCTGCTCCAGCCAAGTGGTGATGCCTGTTCTCAGACTAGCTGGGAAAAGGTTCCAGATTCCTCTGTGAATATGATGCTAATGCTCACTGATTAGCTTTTCCCGCTGACATTCAAATGTTTGTTTTTGGAGCTTACCCTGCAGGCTCAGTGTAAATTAAAAAGAAAAGAAAAAGAAATAGGGATATTGAAAGTAAGGCAGGCAGCGGCAGCTGTATGCTTCTAATTCACATTATACAATCTGGGTGATGCTTAACTTTTTGCATTTTTTGCATACATATATTATATGCAACATATGTAATATATATTGAGAGTATCAAGGCAGATTATTGCAATGTCCTTTTTGCTCTCTCTTAGAATAGAACCCTTTATATTAAGCTTAAAATTTAAGTGGATGAAACTGATTAAAAATCGGGGGAGGGCCATGGCAGCCTGTTCATTCTCAGTGTGGTGTCTGGCTTTCTTTGGAGTGCTTAAGGGCCCCTCAGAACACAGTTTGTGAGTCATTGGGAGGCTTCTCTCAAGAATGTGGCACCTTACCTCCTTTCAGCATCCCAAATGAAATGTTGTATTCTCTAGCTCAATGTTATTATCAGTGTGCCATGTACTTTTCACCTGCACTGAATCCTTCTTAACTCAATAACAAGCCCATACCTCAATGTGGTATTTATACTCCAACTTCGACTCCTGTAAAATCCTCTCTCATCAAGTGTTCTGGGAGTGGGATGAGCTGAATGGACCATGTCATACAGCTATGGTATACTGATTGGTTTTTAAAATTCTTTATTTAAGTTAGAGAATGACCTTCAGAATGGACTGCGGGTTGCATGTTCATGTGCCTGTATGTGCGTGTGTTCACGTGTGCGAGCATCTCTGTGTGTGTGTGTGTGTGTGTGTGTGTGTGTACATGACTTGATGTCATCATTCGAGCATGATTTATTAAACGTGACCACTATGTGGCTTTTCTGGTGCCCTGAGTATTTTTCCATGCCTTCTGCTTGAAAGCTTCCATGGCAGACTTTTCTATTGCCTTGGCAGGGCTTGCCAGTGAGTGAGCTACTGCCCTCTGCTTTGAGAGTCCTCCTCAGTGAGGCCCATTCCCTGTGCCCTTACTCCCTGCCTCTTACTTTGTGTTTGGTAATTTTAATCATTCTGGCATGATGGCCACAGTGCAGCATCTCGGATGACTCTGGAACTTCAAAAAAGGATCGTTTCAAGAAGGATGATAACCTTGTAGCTTTATGGGTATTTGAAGAAACCCAAAATAAGTAGCTGACAAAAGAAACCAACATAAAAGGTCAACAAACTTATAGGGACTGAGAACTTTAGAATGTCTGGGCAGCTTAAGTTACCAGCAGCATGAGACGCCACCGTTAAAAATGAGGGAAAGGTTTTTTTGGAGGATTCATCAGTGCTGTAGAAGCTGAAGTCTTCTGACTATGTGTGTGGGGTGTGTGGGTGGATTATAGGAGTGTAGGGCTAGGAAGTGTGTGGGCAGTATGGGTCCTGAGTACGGGTAGGCAATGTGTAGAGTATAAGTAGGTAATGGATAGGAATGGTGTGTGGACTGTTGGTAGATAGAAGGTGTGGGGTGAAGGCTGAGAGTAGGGAGAGGTGTAGGGTATAGGATATGGGGAGGTTATATGTGTAAGATATAGATATGTGTATTGGTTGGGTAAGTGGTGTGTGTTGGGTATGGGTAGGTGGTGTATACAATGTGGTATGTGGTTTGGGTAGGTACTATGTGTTGGATATGGGAAGTTGGTATATATGAGGAGGTAGTATATGGAATGTTAGGTAGTATGTGGCTTCTACCCCATCATCTAAAGAATTTTATCACCTTATAGGCTCACAACCAAGCCTTCAACATAAGATTTTGGGGCAACTTACCTGAACTATATCAGGAGGGAGACACCTCATAGTACTTAATACTTTTACATTTTACAATAAAGTATTTTTATGTTTCTTATGTTTATAAATAATAAAATAAACAAATTGCTGTTCTGTTTGGCTGAATTTGTTATGCTATTATATGTTTTGTCTTTGCCTTCCTTCCTTTGCAAATTGAAAATTTTTGTTTTGGGTTATTTATTCCTTATTAATTTTTAAGAGCTCTCAATAAGATACAAGAAGCATCTGCTTCCTGACTTATCTAGATTTTATAATGTCTAGAGATGGGGTGGTCAAGCACTTTTTGTTCATCTAAATGAATCTGTCCTTTTCTTACTGACTTGAGCATTTGGGATCTTATAGAATATCCTTTCAGAATCTCAGATTATCTAACCCTTGAGTCAAACTTCTGTATTTTTGCTTCAGTTTTTATGTACAAGTCATGAGTAAAGATGAAATCATTTTTTTAAAACTAATTGGTTTACTGACTTTTCCAATAATACTTAACCAATATACCACTGACACAATTACTTTTATTGAACAAACCACTGTCTTGTCATTGCCTTGAAATACTGTCTCTGTCTTATGATGTATCCTGACCCATACTTGTACCTGCTTCTTGTCATTCTGTTCCATTGATTTATTTAGGTTTTAATATTTAGTTTTATGGGTATTTGAACAAATGGTATTTATGGCATTAAAACAAATGCCAAACTGTTTTCTAATTTGGATAGAATTCTTCTATCTTTTACAATTTACTTTTCTTTACACGTATGCATATTGGTGTCTGTGTGAACATATATTACCTGCCCCAGGAGACCAGAAGAGGGTGTCACAGCCACTGAGGCTGGGATTACAGGCAGTTATGAGTCTTCAATATGGGTGCTAGGAAAGGAATTTGGATCCCCTGGAAGAGCAGCGGCAGCGATCCTTTTCTCCAGCTCCACCAACCAGGATTCTTAGTTACTTACTGTGACACATAACTATCATGTGTTTCCTCTAACATGAAGGGCTCCCCTCATAAAATGAAGCAAGAAAACAAGGGAACTAAACTGGCAAAACACAAATGGTAGCAAACCAAAAAAAAAAAAAAACCCAAAACAAAAAACAAACAAACAAAACAAAACAAAAAATCAAATGTGTGCAGTCAGCTTTCTTAGTGGCTCTTACCTTTATAATTCCTTATATGTAAAACATTACATTAGCTCCACATTTAACATGTCTCAGCCAAGGGGGGGGGGGGGCAAGTGGAAACTTCATCTTCTAGTTTTAAATTTTTATTTAGGTTTTTTTTTAGTTTTTAGTTTTAGTTTTTGTTTTTTTTTTTTACACTGGGTCTTGTGTAAATCAGGCTTGTTTGCAACTCTATAGCCCAGGTTGGCCTTGGACTCCTGAACATCCTGCTTTCTGCACTTGAGAAAGTGCACCACCATGCCTGACTTTACTTTTTTTTTTTTAATTAGTGCATATTTTCAAAACATTAAGATGAGTACATAAAGAAATCTAACAGCTGTCCCTGTGCAAATGGGATTTCAAAGGTGGTAATGGTTGTAATTTTTGTTTCAGTGTCTGGTTTTTGTTCATTTAAAGAAAGGGCTGTTATAGTTTGTTAACTTTTTGTTGTAGTCTCACCTGCTGTTCTTCCTCTTGGTGAAGGAAGATGCCCATCCCCCAAATAGCTGAATAAGTCTAACACTGGGATTGACAATGATTTATTAAGAAATTCAGTGAATATTGCATACTTCCCAGAGCCACATGGGATTGGACTTGGGAGCAGTGTGAGCAAATGGTCCATGGGAGAAAGGTTCTGTAATATCTAAACACTCTCGCAGGAAGACATGATTGGCTTGTTTGAATAGCTACAAGGGCTGAAGGGAACCAAACCCTGCTACTGGGGGAATAGGTAGGAACTTTGCCTTGTCCCTTAATAAGGAAGATTGTCTAAGGAACCTTCAGCATGGGGGCAGAGCAGGAACTTATGGCTATGTTCAAGGGTCTCCTAATTTCAGATGTCAAAGTAGTACATAGCAGAAGCCTTAATTTTAGGACTTTTACTATATCTTTCTGTCCCCTCTGTCTCAAGCCTGCTGTTTTCATTTCCTTGTGTGCTTTTATATATTCTTTTAGTGTAACACGCCTACAATATATTTGGGTTCTGTTTTAACTTATAATGATAATGTGATAGATCCACATGGAAACTTATTTTTCCATGCATTCTTTATTTTTTAAGGTTTATTCTTAAATTTATTAAAATATATGAATTTGTATTTTGAGTAATTCCAAGTTAATTCCTCAGTGCGCTCTTATTAAAAGAGAGCTTGGCTTGGGAACAGCTTTATTACCTGTGAACCAATGCTAGTGTTTAAGTTAAAAATCTTACCTTAAAGGAAATAACATTTTCTCTATAGAGCTTTACTAAAAAAAATAATAATTTGTTTTAAATTAAGAACTCCATTCTTAGGTCCAGAATTTTGTTCATAACATTCTTCTAATATTCTACTGAGAGGCTAATTTTCTTCTTTAGGATCTCTTTGTGAGAAATATATATATATGTATATATTCACACACACACACACACACACAGAGAGAGAGAGAGAGAGAGAGAGAGAGAGAGAGAGAGAGAGAGAGAG